>FN649739.1:2230171-2248499 GCA_000310025.1 Ectocarpus siliculosus | reverse complement strand
CCCCCCCGCGCGCACACGTTTTTATATCCTTTCTACGTTATCCCAACAAAACTAAGAGTATTTACAACCTTGCCACCAATAACACGATACACACGACAGGAAGCCTTCTCGAAACCGGCCGACCAAGAGCTGGTGGCGTACTACACCTCTTGCGAGGGTGCCAACACCTTCTCCGACCAGCTTGTCACGGCCTACCTGCAGGGGTCCGCGGCGCAGGGGCTGCTCGACGCCCTCGATGACGACGAGTTTGCCACGGAGTGTCCGGACGAGGTACGTGGGTGGCGTGTGGTTGCGATTTCTTCAACATTTTTTTGTTTTTTTGCTCTTTTGGGCGGTTGCCGCTTTTGCGCTTTCGTTGGCTTTGTTGCTCCTGTGGGTGGTTGCTGCTGTTGTTGCACTTGATATGTAGCAGCAACATCCGTCCGCGCTTGTTGATCTCGGAAAGAAGAACTCTCGATGATGTTTGTGTGGTTGTTTCTTTAATGATGACGACGACGACGGTGACGTGCAGGTCGAAAGCAAGGAGACTCTCGATGAGAACATCGTCCTCATCCTGGCGCAGATCGACTCCCTCGGCTACCTGGTTCAGTGCGGCAGCGTCAATCCGTAAGTGGACACACCTCGCAATTTGTTTGCTGTGCCGCTACAATAGAGGATGGCGTGGCAATTGTTTTCCCATCCAGCTCAGGCAGTTCTTGGTCCATGTTAACCGGTGTGCTGTTTGTGTTTGTTTCGTTGTCGTTAGGATATCTGTTGGTGTTGACAAGTGTTGAAGACGCTGTTTCTCGTGCTGACTACCAAGGCGTCTCGTGTCCATCTCGCGCTTCGTGTTTGTTCCCCTCTCTCCTCTCTCTCTCGTTCTCTCTCTGCCTTTCCTTGTCTCTCCGTCTCTCTCTCTCGTTCTCTCTGTTTGTCTGTGTGTCTCTCTCTCTCTCTCTCTCTCTCTCTCTCTCTCTCTCTCTTTCCCCCCTGTATACCAAAACCAACAAATCAAACATACCATCCAAACTCCACCAGCTACTTCGTCGAAGGCGTGGAGGAAGCCCTGTGTACCGACGCCCCGGACGCCATTTGGTTCGTTATCTGTGGCTTCGCCGTGGTGTCAGTGGGGCTATTCGTGGTGGCCGTGTCCTTCCGACTGCTGCTCCAACAGAAGGAGGTAAGCAACGCGCACACCACTCTCTGATTCGGCGGGACACGACCGTGTGTGCTTCTGAAAGCGTGCGTTTTGCGTTTGTTTTGATGTGTTTGGATCAGTCTCTGTTCTTTGTACGTGGTGGCAGTGTCCTCCTTCCACCCAACCTGGAACCTGTTCTCTCTTTTTGCCGTCGACTCCCTTCACCGTTTATTTGGAATTTTTCTCTTGTTGTCTCGAGCGAGAGGGTCTGCATAAGGTTTTCTTCCCCCTATTTTACCGGATAGAATTCTTGAATGGTTATTTTTTAGTAATATATTTTTCTCTTGAAATTGTGAAACTGGAAATCGTTGTTAATTACCATCGTTGTCCCGAGCGGGAGGGTCTGTACAAGGTTATCTTCCCCCCTTTTACCGGATGGAATTATTCAATGATTAATAGTGTGTCGTCACAGTTTTTTTCGTGAACTTGTGAAATTGGAAATTGTTGTTAATTGTCATCGTTGTCGTGAGCAGGAGGGTCTGTACAAGGCCATCTTCCCCCATCTTGCCGGATCGGTGTTTGTTGTTGCTACTGATGGATTTCCCTCTTGATTTTTCTGCTTGTTTTCGTTGTTTTTTTGTTGTTATCGTTGTATACATCGTTGTCCCGAGCAAAGGAGGGTCTGTACAAGGTCATCTTCGAGGACGAGATCGAGGCCAGCGAGACGTCCTCGTCCTACTCGGGCAGGTCCGACGACAGCTGGTCCCGCGCCCACGACCTGAAGAAGGGTAGCCTGGCCTACGACGGCGGGGGGCGCGTCCAGAAGGGGCAGGAGGGCTCGTCCTCTACGCCATCCACCCTGCCGTCGTCGACGCCTCAAGGGTTTGGCGGGGGGCACCACGGGGTCGCGGCGGTGGCGGTAAGCAGCAGCGCTTCGAAGGACCTCCGGCAGCAGCAGCAGCAGCAGCAACGCCAGAAGCAGGCGGTGGCAGGGGGCAGGGGGCGGTCGACGCCGGTGGAGCTGGCGACACCGCTCTCGCGCGCAGCGGCGGCCGGCGGCGGCGGCGGGAGAAGTGGCGTTCCTGTTGAAGACTTCCGCCAAGGAGGGGGCTACCAGGAGGCGGCCGGCGCCCGCACGGGGAGGGGGCAGCGGGGGGCGGGGTCTGGTGCCATCGCGAGAGGGAGGAGCCGCCGCAGCAACGGCAGCAGTGGTAACGGCAGGAGCGGCGGCGGCCACATCCCTATGGACAACTTTGCGAGCGGAAGGTCCAGTCATTCCAAGTGAGAACTGGCGAAATTTGAAACATGTTTTTGTGGGGGGGGGGTGTTGTGCTGGGAGAAAGGGAAGGCTAATGTAGGGGAGAGGGTAGAGAAGTAGACAGACAGGAGCGCTGAGAAATGCGGGAACAATTTTGGTGTTGCGTTGCCTACAACCTGACACACTGCCGGCTAAAGCGATGGAGTGGTTTCACGGTGCAAGCAATGGCAATTGGTGGCTTTCGATGGACAGGCATGAGTCGACAGCTGTAGCATACGGCAGGAAGAGCTTAGGGGTAGGGTTTAGGAGGCGACGTCTTTGCAACAACGGGGTTCACATCTCCCCGAAAACGTTCTTCCGTCGAGGCCGATCTCCTCTATTGGATCACTTTTTCACGCCCACGCCACCCATGCATGTCGTGTGCTGCTGTATCCCTTCTTCGCCTCCTCATGCATGCCATACATGCCTTCTACGCCCGCCTCAGGCTCTTCCGTGCCCTCGCCGGGCTGGACGACCCCGAGGACGAAGCGCCGGCCGTGATCGTGTCGAGGTACGCCGACCAACGCTCCACCCGCAACCTCGGGGGGCCCGCGGGTGCGACGACAGCCGGAGGAGGAGGAGGAGGAGGGGGGGCGGCGAGCAGAGGCGAGCTCAGCGGCAGCGGTCAGCTCCGGTACGCCTTCGGCCGCGCCAGCAGCGTTGCCGGGGGCGGCGGCTCTCGCAGGAGGAACAACGCCCCGGCCTTCGACGAACACGACGAGGACAGCGACATGGACGATGATTTCAGCGACAGCGACGGGGGCTTCGGGGGGGGAGCGGCGGGCGGCAAGGGAAGAGGGCAGGGGTCACTCGGAGAGCGTTCTTCTAACGGCGGTGGCGGTCGCAAGAAGAGCGGCCGTTTCAGCGGCGGCAGCGGCGTCAGCAGCGCCGGCGTCGTGGCAGGACCGTCGGCGGCGGCAACGGCAACGGCTCACGGGACGTGGGCGGACTTCAGCAGGGACTGCGCCCGCCGCCCGGACGCGCCCACCCTCACCAGCGCGGACAACGCGGAAATCTTCCGGAGCAGCAGAGAGCTCCGCCGCTCCTCGCACGCCCGGTCGGCGGCGGTAGGCGACGCCGCCGCTGCCGCTCCGGGGTACGAGGGCCGGCGCGGTGTCCCCGGCGGCGGTGGGGGGGCGGCGACGACGACGCGTGGTGACCGTGCGGCGCAGCACGCGGGAGAATCGAAGCACGAGGACGGCGGGCAAGTTCCTCGTCGGCGCCTGGGCGACGGCGGCGGCGGCGGCGGCGGCGGCGCCCCGGGTACCGCCAAGGTGAGCCCACGGTCATGGAACAAGGCCGCGGCCGGCGGCGGCGGCGGCAAGGGTACTGCTGCTACTTCCACCGCGACCAGGACCACCACCACCACCACCACCACGGGGATGAAGGGGCTGTCGGCACTCTCGCGGCCGTCGCCGGCCGAGACCGCCGCCGCTGAGAGCAAGCAGCGCAGGCTGGGGGGTCCTTCCTCGTTGGGGTCATCGCGCTGGTCAGGCGAGAGCAGCGGCGGTCGTGCCAGCAGGGACGAGGCGGCGGCGGCGGCGACAAGGAGGGTCGCGGCCGTCACGGGAACGGCTCCCACGACGAGCGGCCGCTCCGGCGGCGGCGGCGGCGGCGGTGGTGTGCCTGCGGGCGGAGGAGGCGCGAGCGCGAGGCCGGGGACGAGGATAAGAGACGCCATGAAGGACCGTGGAGGAAACGGCGCCGGGCGTGGATGAGATACATGACATCAACATGCGTTTTGAAGCGTACGAGGGTGGTTGACGTGTGAGCGGTGGCGGGCGGTGGCGGCAGAGTCAGTCGCCCCAAGCCAGCGATACCTGCACGACGCATGAATGTTTGTCACAACCCCAGGTGTTTTTTTGGAGGGAGAGATGCGGCTGTGGGGGCAGTGCTACCCACCCCTTGGTAGAATAGGTCTTTGCGACCATGCTACATTTTGTGTTTTGGGCCGTGGCGGCGGTGGAAGCCGCTGCGGCCGGGTACGTGCTGCTTCTTCTGACGGCCGAAGCAAGTACCACGCGGCGCGCTGCTGTTTTTCGAATCTATGTTTTCACGTAGATAGACGACCCTGTTTTCTCCCTGTGGCACGGCTGCCGCTCTTCTCAGCGCCGACGGCAGGCGTCTCCTCCTCCTCCGACTCCGCGTGAGGATGAATGAAGTTCGCTCGCTCGCCGACAGTTTTCTTGAGCGTGTCCTACATGTTTGTGGTTGTGCACTAGTGGTTTTTCTGTACTCTTGTGTAACGATGGTGGCACTTTATGATTGTCGTTGTGATATACACCCTTTCGCTGGTGTTGGTCTTTTTTTTTTGCACTATTTTTTTGGGGGGGCGGGGATGCGGTTATTTCGAACCTTTCGATCCGTGTGGCTAGCCTCCGATAAACAGTTTCGGTGTTTGTACACAACACGTTGTTCGCAGTAAGGTACAGTAGTGGGGAGACCAGGAAAAAAGGGAAAACGGAAAATGAAAACAAGCTCAAGTACCGACGTGTACGGCGGCAATTTTCCGAGAATGTGATGAATGAACGGGCGGTGTGTGGTGGCGTCTATGTTTGTTGTGGCCAAGATAGGCTGGGCTGGGCGAGCCTTGGGACGCTCAGCTGCTGCGTAGACGAACGCAGCAATAAACCACAGGATTCTTCTTTGTTTCTTTCGTTTTTTGTTTTGTAGTTTGCCGGCGGCGAGAGGCCTGTTGCTTTTTGTCTCTCGCTGTACGTAAGGTGGGTATTTGTTTGCTTTTTGTGTTGCGTATCTCTCGCGGTAAAGGTGGGTATTTGTTTGCTTGTGTTGCTTGTCTCTCTCGCCGTATGGCGGATGTTTTGTTTGTTGAAATTAACTCGTGTGTGTCCCTCCGAAAGCACCCTATTTTGGTGATCGATCTACTAAGTGGTCAGTATTCATGTCAAGCGCAAGGCTAAAGACGACGACTGTCGATAGGGCAATTCGATGCCGCGCTATGATGGTCATCCAAGATCTTCGGAAGGTCCTTGTTCGACTAGTCTGCCCTACTTGAAGAACCTCTCGTGAACGCTGTGGTGGTAAGAGATGATATTATCCTTTTGTCTTGGTCGGCTTGCTCTAATAGAGCTTCAAATACATTGGGTGCTTCGTTCGGTGCTGCTGTTGTCGCTGTCGCATCGAAACTCTTGCGTGTTGACAAGTTCGCTTACGGGCGGCGGTTCGCACCATTTGGTGGCCGCAGTAATTGAAGGCGATGGCGAGCTTCGTTCGCGTTGTTTGTGGGCCGTCCGTGTGCATCCTATCCTAAGCCTCGTCCTGCATAATATATGTTGTCGTGGGGGCGGGGGGTAGGTACAGGCAGTATTTTAAGTTTTTGTGTAAGGTAGTAGGGTGGTCGTGGGTTTGTGTTGTATTTTGTAACAAACAGAGTCTCGCCGTCGCGCGTTGCAGGGAGGGGAGGGGAGGCAGGGCGCAGCGGGGCGAACGCGCGCTGGACCTTGCCGGGGTGGACAGTGGGCAAGCCGTAACGACTCTCGAGCTGTGGATAGTGTCCTCTGTCCCGAAGTACAACGGCGGAGGTTTGCGTATATGTAACCTGGTTAGTTGGACGCCGAAGAGTAAACAGGTTTTTCAAGGCGCTGCCTCGACATGCATGGACGAGGTGTTGCTGTATGAAGGGAACGCACCTAGCCTTCACATAATACGTACGTGGACGAAGCCCTGCTGCGTGTAGGGAATGCACGAGCGCATGGAGTCTTGTCGCTCATTGTGTGTGGAACTCGTGAGGGGCAGAAATGGATCAACGCAAAAGCAGATTGAACTTGGTAGTCTACAGCTTTCCTTTTTCACGCGGGATGGTCGGTGTCCACGGGATAACTCTTCGCCAGAGTATAAAGCATACTTATACGGGCAACCTCTTATTTTGCCGCGAGGTTTACTCTTGGCGTTAACCGAACAGGCACCAGACTTCCTGCGGAGTTTTTTTTCTTCTTTGTATTGGGCTACAATCTACAGTAGATGGGTCCGGTTGTTGTCTGATTCAAGCACGTGCGTCTCGAAAAAAGTGTACCTCGAAACATTTGTGTGTGATCCGGTGGAAACCGGGCATAGGTAGGTATTTTCCTACGGGTAGGGAGGCACATGCGACCAATAGATCTGGAGACTAAATATTTTGTTAACGTTCTTGTATTGTAGCGGTCCGAAAATGTTGACCAAGAAAATAGTCACCGAATGCAGTGACCATTCGGGGGAAGATGTGGGGATGGATGTGGAAGTACCCGCGAAGAAGTCCCTCTCTCGCTCGCTTCCACCTTTAAGCTTTCTTGAAACTAGCACCCACCGAGTAACTTCGTCCACGTTTGGCTATTCCTCGCCACATGATCAAGAGGGAAAATGCCTTGGCTGGTGAGAACGGTTGGTCACCACTTAATTCAGTGACTCTTGACTCTTGTAGAGTGAAAGGAAATTATTCTCATTGGCGTCGACGATGATGAGATTCATCTTCCTTACTTAGTACTTCGTCTAGATATATATATGCTTCTATAAAGTGCCGAATGTTGTCCTCGTCGTCGTCTGTAGGATACATACATACATACACGTTCCGTCACCCAAATGCCTCAGAACACCGCCGCCCTCAGAGGCTCTCTCTGCAGTTTAAATAGAAGATAGACGGACACGAATGGATCTCGTTGCTTCGAAAGAAAGAAGATACGACGCCCGATCTCGGGAACTGATGGACTGCCAGACGGGTTGGCCAAGTTCCTCAATACCACTACAATTACTTGTAGAAGGAGGAGGAGGAACGAGAGTTTTCTGTCGGCCACTTCTTTTTACTTTTGTTAGAGGCACCTTTGAGGAAGAAGGTGATCCTGCCACCACGTGCGTGCCTGCCCAAGGTTTCTACGTAGTGTAGTCTAAGCCATCGCAACCAAGATCGAGCGCCATCAGTCAGAGTGGTAACCTTGTGAGGTGAAGACGTCGGTCGTTGTTGTTGCTTGGCAATCCACGACACAATTAATTTTGTATCATAGTCTACGCGAATAAACAAACGCGCTCCGGCATTAGTCTACCGGAAGTAGGTGACAGGCTGGCAACAGGCTGTGGTCATTAACCCTTCAGCCTTCCTTCGCCCGCAATAATCAAGCGTCTTTCTTTGTTGTTATTACACCCATCCATCCGATATTTGCTTCGAGCGCGAGCACGAGAAGATACTGCTGTGTGCCTATGACAGCCGCGGGTCGCACAGAGAGATGACCGGGGCTCCTTCTTCGTGTTGTTATGCTTCTCGTGCATGATGATGATGATGATGATGATGATGATGATGATGATGATGATGATGATGATGATGAGCGGAACGAAGGAGAGGTAAGGTTGTTGTGTGGTGTACGTACCGTCAAACACATGGACGAAACTGTTTTCCCGACCAAAAATAACTTTCCTATAAAATACCGTAGGAAAGAAAACACGGTCGGTCTCCAGGTGGATCTTTGTGATATATGCCGATTCGGCAAGAAGCGAAGCGGAAGGACCGCGTCCCCTTTCTTTTATCGTCCTCTTCGAGCCAGCTCACTCGCTTCGTCCCCCAAGCCTCAAGTGTGTTGCTGTTGCTGTTGCTGTTGCTGCTGCTGCTGCTGCTGTGCTCCTGCTGCCGGTGCTGCTCTCGTTGGAAGGAGATCTACAAGCAAGCCATCTGTTCTTTTCTGCACAGCAGGTAGGTGTGTATTGCGTGTGCATAGGTAGGTTTCCCGCTCTGCTTGTTGTTGATGTTGATGCATATATATGTTGATGTTGTTGCATTTTCCGTTTCGCAAAAGGTGCAGGAGTGTGTGCCAGCACGCCTCACGCCCGCCCCGCCTGGCCTTCTTGCATAGGCTACCGCGAGTTGTTGCCAGCGTCCTTGAAAGGAGGGAGAACAAGGCCGTTGTTGTCGTGTGCCACGCCGCCTCCTGAGAAGTCGGAGTGTGATTTTCTGCGCGCATTTGTTCGTTCGGATGAACTTCCTGCTGTTGTGCAGGCTCCACCAGCTACCGGTGACGTGACAAAGTAGAAATCTCTCGCCTCGCGGGTTCAGCTGCTACCCTCGTAACCTTCTGAACCGCTCTTTCTCTCTCTCTGGATTGCATGTTCTAACCTCTCTGGCTTGAAAACTTTTATGCACGAGAGGTGGTCAACAAGTCGTATCTCGAAAAAAGCGTGAAAAAGGTCCCCACACAGCAGTAAAATAACGCACCGCAGGGGGAAGGAAAGGACGGTGTGGAGAACAGAACCAACCGTTGTTTCCTCCTGTCTCTGCTTTCCGTGTGACCCGAGTTGGTGCGTCAAAGGCATATGCATCATGCATGCTGACTGCGCCGAAAAGCATTGGCCGCTGGGGCCCAAACAGATGGATGGGACGAAAGCACTTCAAATTTCTCGAAGTCGGGGGCCCCTCAATATGGCGCTCCCCCCACCTTACTTTTACGACTGCAGCAGGTGCCGGCATGGGGACCGGCACTATTCAGAACAGTAGTGATCGATGGGTTTTAATTCAGTACAGGAGTGGGCACTGGACACTAGTGCCCGCTGGAGGTTTGGCCGGCCCTAACCGGGGATAACCGGGGATAGTCTAAGCACTACTTCCTTTCCTCCTTCCTTTCCTCCGCCACTATTTTTTTTTTGCTAAACAAAGGACCTCTATAAGCATGGTCTACTTGCTAGGTGTTTGACATTGATTGGTAGTCACTACTTCTGGTTACTGAATAATATGCAAGTAGTGCGTGACAATATGCGTTACCGCACTCTTCAAGGGTACAACATCCATCCCTTGAAAAATGTTCCCACCCATTTGCCCGGATCACGGTACAAATGCTAACGCTAGTACTTATACTTGAGCTAAGCATTGCAGGCTCGGGTGCACGGGGAGAAGGTGCTGGGCTGTATCCGTTGCCGACGCGCGGTGATTGTCTTGAGTGCAGTGTTTGCGTGCTAAACTACGTATATTTCCCACGAAGATGATGTAGACTAACATTCACTTCATGGGTTAGTGAGCGAGAAAGAGCCGTCATGTATGTACACTGACACGTCTCATGTCTATGTGAGCTCGTTTCCAAAGGGATGTGTGTTGTTGTTGTTGTGTGTTGTTATCGCCAAGAGGCTAGACTACATTTCTTCAAGAAAATAGGCAAAATGAACGAATCCCCTTGCGGTCACAAGCGAGATCAATAACCCGAAACAAGGTACCCAAATATATCAAGGACCCGCGTAAAAAGGCATTCGCACTTGCGAACCTAACCTTAAGGTGAAAACTCCTGAACTTTCGGAGCCCAGCAAGATCTACTTCGCAGACAAACAGGGTATCATATCGCTGTTACTGCACATATGATAACCGCACCAACTTACCATATGGTCGGAGAGTTGGCATTGATGGGACAGTTGCACCAACCATCGTGCTGCAAAGAAGCAAGAACGAGGGTGGGTATATTGCGATTTTCGCACGCGGGGGGGCGGAGAGATCTCGTGGGCGTTTGTTCTCTTCTTTTTGCTGGCGCCGGGACACAAACAGAAGCGCGTTTGTTTCGCGTTTGTTTGTTGGTTGCGTCCTGGTACGCCTCTCGAGACCCATGTGAACGCTTGATGAGCTACTATGCATACAGCCACAGACGAATGATTACAGACAATGGCGCGGACAGTTGGCACACGATTCGGAGAGCTGCGATGGAGGACGACGAGGGTGCGATAGAGGTCGAGGCACGAAATTTTTGCGAAACACGATCGATCGCACGCTGGGGGTGCCCTCCGACGCTGACTCTCACGGTGATAATCCATGGACGACGTACAGCCACCGCCCCAACTTCGGAAGCTTGAGTCGCGAGTTAGGGTTGTTTGTTAGATATAAGACTTATCCACCATTCTTCTCGGTCAGCGCTTTGTCTAACAAAAGATACACGCACGGGTTCCAATCCCGGGTGGATCACACTATGCTACTCAGTCAGCGCTGGACTGAGTAGCAGCGGATAAGTCTTTATCTAACACTGTATACGCTACAGTGTAGGACGGGGAGAGCGAGCTCATCGTCAGGCATTGAGTGAGTCCTGTGATCCGAGTTTGGACGCACGTTGTGTGTGGTGTTCGGGTCCGTTACCGACCTTTCCCACATGCCATGCGATCTTCGCCCCGAGCGTTATGTAAGCCTGCTTTCTGTTGCCGTCCGTTTGTCGATCTATCGATCCCGCAGGTCATCCGTTGTCCAGAGAGAGAGAGAGGTTGCCTCAAGCATGTCGTCTACGGCAACGGAGAAGTCGCCGGGCTGGGAGGAGCGCTGGTCTACCGAGGAGAGCCAAACCATCCTGCAGAAGGTGCTGCTGTGCTGGGAGAGTTTTTTTGATGGCGATGGAGTGTCGTGGTGGTGGTGTTTGTGTTTTTTATTGTCAGCATCGACCGCGCTGACCACCGGCTGACCAGTGAAAGGACGTCAGTCTTCGTGCGGTTGAAAACACGAAACACTTCTATATCTGCCATGAACTGGGACCCCGTGAGGGGACAGCATGGGTGTGTTGGTGTGTGTGTGTGCCGATCCTTGTTTTGTTGCTGTCGTTGAGAGTGTTTTAGTTCTGTTGAGATGTTGACGTTCTCGTTGTTCTCGTCGTCGTTGGTGTTGTTTTATCGTGGGTGGTTTTGTTGTTGCGGCTGACGCTGTTGTCATAGTCGCTGCATGTTGTGGCTGACGCATCGGCTGTTGTTGTTGTTTTTGCCGTTAGCAACCAGCTTGCTTTCGTCACACATGAGTGAAGATACACATATCAAGTCCCCCCTCCGAAACGTTGCTGTGTGCCCCCCCCCGGAGCAAACAGCCACAAAAGAACACGACGAAAATGCACGACACGAACACCCTCCCCTTTTGTTGTTCTGGCCCCCTCGAGACATCGAAACTTGTTGTTTTCGACGAGCATCGAACATGTCTGCCTCCCTCTGACCTTTGCCGTTGTTTGTCATGTCCCTCGTGGTCACCCTCGCTATCAATGGTTCAGCTACCGCGTCTGGCGATGGTGTGCCGGTGGGGGGGGGAGGGGGGGGTGTCCTCACGTTTTGCATGCCCTTATATTGCTAGACATCATCGCTGAGCCCCATTCGCACAACTGAACTTGTCGTCCTCTTCGTTTCCCTTCCTAAATCTCCGTTTACATTGTGCCTGTGTGTGTGTGTGTGTGGGGGGGGGGGGGGTCGCCGATAAACCGGTCCCCTTCTCCGGCGCACCCAGTTTGCCGCGGAGGAGAAAAAGATGCACGATGACGACAAAAAGAAGCCCTTCAGCTGGCTTCCTTGCCTAGGAGGTGAGGGGCGCCGCGATTGGCGTGTCAGGCATGTCTCATTTCTCGTTTTCGACGATGTATGTATCTGTCTCAAGTTCCCCCTCCTCGGCATCTCGGTCGTTGCTGTTGCTGTGGTCGTCGCGTTAAGAACCTTTCTGGTCTGCAGTCGGGTGTCAGGCATGCAGCTGTTCCGTCCCCTCTGCCAACATTGACTTCCCTTCCCCTCTAGATAATTTCGGGGGAGAGTCTGGGTACACGGCTGACTTTCCTCACCCTAGTTCGTTATCCAACCAACGAACCTGATCCGATCCCGTCCTTCAAATGCCCCTCCGTCCCGATGCTATTCCCGGTTACCGGGATTTTGCGGGCGGCGCTGCAAATATCTCAATTCTCCTCAACCAAAGGCAGGCCCTGTCGATGACGACTGCTTCTGTCATGTAGCTTTTCGGGAGAGCGTCAGGGAGTACACGGTAAACTCTCCTGTAGTTACACCCACATATCGTCAACCAACAACACAGGCTGGTCCGACCCCGTACTTCATTCCCGCTTCGTCCCGATTGTATTCCCCATGCGCGGGGCTGCAAACAATTTTTGTTTTTTTATCTTCCAACGTCAGCCAAGGACTCGGTCGACGATGAGTCGGAAGTGGACGTGGACTCGAACCTGCAGGAGGTGAAAGCGGGCAAGGTCGACAAGGACGGGAACTTCGACAACTGGGCCTCCACGGCGCCTTCGAAGCCCGGAAAGGTTTTCGCCCCCGAGTCCGTGTCGGAGGTGCAGGACATCCTGGCCGAGGTGAGTTGTGGCAGACGACGTTGTGCTGTACGGCTGCTTCGTGCAGATAGATTTTGTACTATTAACTCGTTTGGCAGATAATAGGTGTTGTGCTACGCTACATACGCCGCTCTGTTTTAACGTTGGGCTGGTTGGGCATGTTGATAATAATAGGTGTTGTGCTACATGTGGCGCTCTGTTTTCTATGTTGGGTTGGTTGGGCATGTTGTGCTGTATGGTCTGCCACGCTTTTTGAGAGGTTGAGTTGGTTGGGCAGATAGATGCTGTGCTATACCGCTCCGATAGGCTTTGTACGACAACCACCCTGGTTGAAAACGTTGAGGTGACTTTGGGCAGATGGATGTTGTACTATATGTGCCAGAATCATGACAACAATTCGGATACAAACGGGAATATCAGAAGGATCCCTACATTTTTCAATGGTCCCTGTATTTCCAGACAGAAAAGGATGACAGCAATTCGGATACAAGCGGGAATATCAGAAGGATCCCTACATTTTTTAATGGTCCCTGTATTTCCAGACAGGTGTGCAGTGTATGCAGGTCCACTAATGTGCGATTGTGCTATGCGGGGGCGGTACGTACACCACGCAGCGTGCGGGATCAAAAGCCTCTTGATTAACGCCGGCGTCGGCGGCCATCAGACGCCTGTGCATATGTACATCTTCCCTACATTTCCAAGGTCGTAGCGCAGGGTCCCACAAAGGTGCCGGGTGCCGCGGCATCGCGACTTTCTGGGTTTTTTCCCACCATGCCGCACTTCTCGCCTGATACAGCAGTATTGTAGTAGAACACCTATTTCTTCTCGTAAACATGAAACGTTTCGGTGATGTTGAATACACCTACTTGTTGTCGTCGTAAACTTAAAAACTTTCGGTGATATTGAATATTGGTACACCTATTTCTTGTCGTAAGCATAAAACCTTTCGGTGATATTGAATAACACAAAGGAGCAAGGTCGAAGTACACACGCCGTGGAAGCGAGAGCTCAAGAAGATTGCTTGCTTCACTTGTCAGTGTAGAAAAGGCAACCACAACAATAACGACAGCAAGCTAGTTCTGGTGCCACCACCGCGCCGCTGCCGCCGCCCAACTCATCGTGCTCGTCAGGCCAGAGGTTTGTCGCCCTCACCCAAGATCCGATGCACCGGTTCGAGCCACTCGTGGACTAACCTCTTCGCCGACGATGGTGCCTGGCTCGTGGACACGACCGGCCTCAAGGACATCGTCTGGAGCGCGGACGAAAACCCGACGCAGGTAGGCGTCCGCCCAAGTGCCCCACAGGGAGGTGGCGCGTGCGTGCGTTACACCCATCTATTGAAGGTAGACCTGTCCTCTTTTGCTCACAACTTTTTGTCTGAGTGTATCTTTGAAGCACAGCCAAAACCCAAACTGGTGGCTTGATTTAACTAATTATTGGTTGACCAAGCTCTTGGCCGTTCTACCCCTGTTGGGTTACCAATCGTCTTAACTCACCGTTAAACACAAGAAAACCGAGCAGCACTATGGCCTGTGTACCGGGAGCTCGCACGCAATAAATAGAGGTCAAACTCAACTTCCATGTTGGGGGTAGCCAGCCAGTTCTCGCTTTTTCACCCCCCCCCGCCGTGTCCTGGCAATCGTTCTTCTCATGGCCGTCCGTCCGTCCGTCCGTCTGTGCATCCGCCCCCCAAAACAAAAAATGGAACAACACGCTAGGTTAAGATCGGACCGGGAGTCACCTGCGGGGAGCTGGCGTCCTTCTGCGACTCCAAAGACAGGTGAGACAATCCATCGTCGTCGTCGCGGGATCTCAGCATGGACACTTTGCGCACTCGCTCTCGCGGAGGTGGACGAGAAAAGGCGATATTAATTTATTGGTGCAGTGCGGTGTGGTAACGCAGGCTGTCGGTCGAGCCTTTTTTTTTTTTTGGCGTTGTTGTGGAAGAGGATCATGTGTTGATGGATGAGACGAAGGACGCCACGAGGGAAAATTTTGCCGGGGGGTCTCATGAAAAAATTTCGTGAGATTTTTCAGGGAGCCCCATTAGAAAATTTTGGAAGCATTAGGGTTTGGCATGACTTCGGCCCAGGAAACTTTCGTTAGGAAAACGTGAGGGACGTCCCGGACAATTTTCAAGGAACACAACGTTTGGGACAACGGGGGGGGGGGGGGGAGGGGCTACGCGGAACGTTGGCACGCCGCCTAGTAAACGGTCCCGGCCTAAACCTTGTGGGCCCTATCAGTGAAGCGGATAAGACCCCTGCAATCATCCCAAGTACTCAACGGCGGGCGTGTATGGCAAGAACGAACGACTTGGATCGAACGGACAAATTATCTCAAGATAAAAGTCGGGCGCTGAAAAACCGCCCCAACGTCTTCTCAAGCACTACGGGCTATAATCGTCTGGCATCGCCTGCTTTGCCGCTCTTGTTTTCGGCAGGGGCGAGTGGCGGGGCATGTTTATCCAGTCCGACGTCATCCTGGAGACGGTCACGTACGGAGGCGTGGTTAACGCGGCTTGCCATGGCGTCGGGCAGACACAGGTAGGTTAGGTGTGCTGCCGCCCTTTTTTGATCCTCTTTCTCAGTCTCTGTTGTTGTTTGTTGTTGCTGTAGGTGTGCTGCAATCCGCACAAACGTTGGGGAGACTGTACCCTTTTTAGGAACGTCTTCACATGGACGGGCCTTATTGTGACCACTTCAACATTGAATAAAATTCCTGTGTGACCCCGGCTGATAAGTCAGAAGGGTATTCTAGATACAACTGCAAGGCCCGTAACCTGTCGCCAGAATACGTAAGGACGAACAAACACATTACAAAGACGCGATCCGATGCTTTCTTGACGGCTTTCTGCTCGTGGAACAAATGCTTCTACTGTAGTAGGGCGGTTTTGTTCCAAGGATACATGTACACTTCGACACGGATGCACACGAGTGGGGGGAAGGTAACCCCTACTACTGTCGTACGTTTCGCCTGCCGTGCCTGCCGCAGACCGTCTGCGACTACGTGGTGGCGACCACCATCATCACGTGGGACGGCAAGAAGGTCGAGCTGAGCAGGGTCGACGACCCCGAAGGCTTCGCTTTGAAGATCGCTCACTTCGGCCTCCTTGGGGTCACCGTGGGTGAGCGAAGGAAACGGCGTTTTTGTTTCTGAGCGAAAAGGAGCTAAATAGCTGCGGATATGTGCGATAGTTCACCGGCGACAGAGTCAGAGCCGTCGACTTTGATTCCTGGCCGTTGGCTTGGTTTTTCTCGGGTATTCCCTGTCTCTGTCTCGGTCCCTGTCTCTTACTCTCTTCTCTTTCCGTCTCGTCTGTCTATATGTTAAGACTTGTTTAGTTCATTCTTATCTGTTACTAGATATCTCCCGAAATTCCCCACTTCCGCCCTCCCCCCCACACCTATCTCTGCTGCGTTGCCTGCATCGTGGAATCCACCCTGAAGCTATCCTCCTCCTCCTCCTCCTTCCCCCCCCCGTCGCTTGCCGCAGACTTCACGTTCCAGCTCGACAGCGCGCGCACCGCGATCAAGGTGACCGATCGCAAGCAGCGCGCTAGGGAGACCTTCCTGGAGAAGGGGCAGCTGCCGGCGGAGGGGTCGAGCAACCCTTTGCTTGACCTGTGGAACGAGAACTACGCCGTCGAGATCTTCTACTTCCCGTCTTCGAGCCTGGAGATCACCAACATCCTGAGGTATGTGGGTACACACATGTTGGTACCGAATCGGTGTGTGTATCTTGTGCGTGTTGATTGGCCGCGCTTACCCGCTGACCAATGAGAAGACGTCAGTTTCAGTGCGGTTGGGAACACGAAACACTTGGAAATGAAGGCCGTGATCTGAGAGACCCCCCGTGAGGGTGCGCGCGCGCGTGTCACTGATGTCGCAGTGCAAGACAGAGACAGAGAGACAGAGAGACAGAGAAAGAGAGAGAGAAAGAGAGAGAAGTAATGGCTCACGACGTCGGGATTATAGTCTACACGAGTACCGTAGGTGGCATAAAAAATCTCATCCCCTGGAGCGATTTTCGGAGCTCGATTATTCCACGTAGCACACACACAGAGAGAGAGAGAGAGAGAGAGAGTGGTGGTACCGAAAATGGTGGGGGGTTGGAACCGCCTCGCCGAGATCGTACTGTACGCATCGTCGATTTGTACATACCTATTTGTCTTGTGTGTTGACATTGTAGTTTTAATAGGGCGTTGGATTCGTCTCGTCGAGATCATACTGTACGCGTCGTTGATTTGTACATGCTCCTCTGTCTTGTGTGTTGACGTAAATAGTAGTTTTGAGCATGAGGTTCTTCACTAGCCACCAAGTTCTTTACTGCCAGGTTAAGTTCTTTACTGCCGAGCAAGGTCGTTTGTTTCGCGAGCGGGCGGGCGCTACCTGTATTGGTTTTCACCGCCGTGCTTCGACGTGTGGGTGGCCGGTGCTTGACGTGTCCTCCTCCCCCCCCCCCGGAGCAGCCACGAGTTCGAAGATCAGGACTGGGACGAGTACGACGACATCTGCACCCTCAAGATATTCAACCGCACGGACAACGCCGTCGGTAAGGTAAGCAAATACCCCGTCGGTAATGTATACAATTTTGGCATGGCAACACCGGGGTATATGACGCGGCCTACAAGCAGGACAAGATTGAGGGAGGTATGCAATTTACCCCCAGGGTATAGCTTTCCCGGGGTATAGTCTTACAGAGACAAGGCTAGACTACGATATTCCAGGCAAAGACACTCTCACCTTGCGAGTTCATAGGACAAGCGTTCCGTGCAACACAAGCGAGCAAGGAGTAATACTCCAAGCAGGCAGATGATACTCCATGATCCAGTCAGGCAGGCGGGGTCATCACTCACAGTTGCGATAGCAGATCAGTAGCGCTCAGGTCAGGTTCGTTCACAAAGGGTTTGTGCTCAGTTTCCGGACTTAAAAGGTCACTGACAGCTTGGGGGGCGAGATCGCTGCAAGCTGTCATGCGGAGGAACCGTTTCATCATCGCGCAGGGAATGGTAGCCAATCGGAATTCTTCCGTTGGTTTCCATTATTAGCCCGAGAGACGGTTACATCTTCTCGGTAAACCCCCCTCCGAGCACATATGCAGTGCCCATCACAGGGACGAGCGCTCCGGACACTTGTGCCTTGCGTCACAAGTGTCCATAATCGCACTTTTTTATTGTCAGTTTGTATCAACGCTCACTTTTGCGCAACACATCTGCCGGGTAACGACAGCATGTACATAGACAAAATGAAGGGGAAACGTTTTTGAGCCACGTTTGATGGAAAAGTAGGAAGGAACGATTTGGCCATCGGTGATCGGTCCTGTGGGAACAATGCTCCGGCCTCTCGTGGGCGCGTCAGCCACTGGTCTTAACAGCGAAGGCATGCAAAAACATTGGAGTACGCCCCCCCTGTATGGCTTCGTATGCCCCCCCCCCCGTCCAGATCGTGCATTTGGTTGGCGAAACGATAACAGGTTCAGGCGATGCGTGAAGGCCTCCTGGGCCTGCTGCTCCTGGTAACGTAACCTGGGCCCCCTCGATAGGGGCGGTATGCACCCGACGAATCGTGCGTCAAGTCGTGCAGAACGTCAAGAGTGGTGTTCGCGTTTTAGTCTGATCGATTTGGATCTTGAGACAACCATGGCAACAAGGGGTCGCCACCCTATCACCGCCACCACTATTACAGCAACAAGCAACTATATAGCAAGCAAGCAAGCAACAAGATTAAGCAAGAAACAACAACGCCTCCGCTATCAACACGACGACAACAACAGCAACAAGCAGCAAGAACAAGCGACAAGGTTCAGCTTGAAACAACGACGCCTCCGCTGTCAACACAAAAACAACAAAAGAAGCAACAAGCAAACAACATCAACGAAAAAACAACA
>FN649739.1:2127791-2223472 GCA_000310025.1 Ectocarpus siliculosus | reverse complement strand
ATGATAGGACTCTCAGGTTGTACACACAGGCCAGTACGATTAATCGCAGGGATAGAAGAAATTGAAAGAAAGAGGGGCCGCGAGACTTGGCATATAGGGTGGCCACCCTTTCGCTGGAGACAGCTAGTTGGACAAGGTCGGGGGGGGGCGTACTCTTATGTTTTGCATGCCTTAGCGGTTAGACCATTGACCACGCGTCCTGGAGGACGGAGCATTGTTCCCACAGGACCTATCACCGATGGCCAATCGTTCCTTTCTACTTTGCCAAAGGTGGCTCAAAAATGTCTTCCCTAGTCTGTCTATCCTAACGATATCCCTTCCCGCCTCTTCAAACCACTTCCTACTTCCCAGTACAGCTACCGTCCTCTCCTCTCTATTCCATGCCTCAAACATCTCCCTGTACGTCCCTTACATTTTTCCCAGCTCAGTCATGTACACTTCCCTCTCCTCTTCGTACCACGGACATTCCGCGACTACATGAACACGGTCTTCGCATTCGAAGCCGCAATCACATTTGAACTTGTCGTCTTCGTCGTCTACCGTCCTATGTCTTCGTCGACGTTCTCGAAGGCCGATGTCCCCGATCCTGAATTTGACCTTAAGTTTTGTCCCTGCGTCCATTTGGTCCATGTAGGTAATCCTTGAACCCTATTCCTTCTTTCAACATTCCGTACACTTCTAGACCCTCCTTATCCTTGGTTTATTTCCTTAGATTCTGATTTTCTCTCTCGGCACAAGCAACAGATATCTTCTCCTTGAACCCCTGCAGACCCTCCGTTTCCAGCGTTTCATCTTCGTCGATGTCTAACCCCCTCCATACGTCCTCTACAACCTTGACCCATTCTGTGGGTTATCTACCCCTCTTTTTGTCTGCCCACTTCGCCTCCCATCCTATTCTCGGCAACCTCTCCTCTCCCATCCCGTACATGCGATACTGCCATGTCAGCTTCCTTGCGTCTCTTCCCGACCGTAGGGATTGGATCCCCAATTCTGCCCTGACGGCCGCATTACTTGTGCGCTTGGAGCATCCTAGGATGATTTCTGCTTTCATCTGCGCCGCCTCGAATTCTTTCACTACCTTCTTATTTCCGTCCCATACTTCTCCGGCGCACTCTAGCGGCGGTACGATTACGCGCTTCAAAACCGTCAATTTGATGCGTGTATCGAGGTGCCGGTGTGCGAGTATTGGGTGCAGCTTTCCTGCTCGTGCTTTGCCCTTTTCCGCTACCTTGGACATGTGTGCATTCCACGAGCAGTCTTTTGCGATCTCTACTCTGAGGTTGTGTACTGGTCCACTACTGCAATCTCCTCGATCTCCCACTTCCATCTATCTATGTTCTACTGGTTCCTCCCTGACCTCGTTGCACACCATGACGTCACTCTTCTTAACGTTGGCAGACAATCTCCACTTATCAGTAAACTTCTTCGCCGCGTCAATTTGTAGCTGCAGTCCCTCAGGGGTGTCCGACATACCAACGAAATCATCCGCCAATAGCATTCCTGACACCGAAGTTTACGGAAACTTTGGTGTCAGGTCTTGCTGCTGCTGCTGTACTCGTTCTACTGTTTCCGTGTTTGCTATGTGTGATGGAAAAAAATTCCCCAGCACCAACAGCAGCAGTTGAAGACGAGAGCACCACGCAGTGTCTAGTTTTGGACCAAGAACGGACTGAACGCCGCTTCTGCCGCTTGTCCATCTCCACAACAGACCTGGACGTGAGTCTGGCAGGTCTTTCTAGCGTTCTCAGTGATGTTACAGCGCCCGCGGTGCGCTTGTCCGATGCTTGTGTCAAAAACACGAATTCGTTTAAGTAGCAAAAGCCCCAAAAAAACCCGGCTCCTTCTTTTCACGCTTTCGGGGAAGAACGCCTCCATATGTGTTCAAGAAAACACGGTTTCGTTTTTTTTTTCGTGTTTTATTGGTCGATAATAAGAAGCACCCTTTTAACCGATACCCCACATCGTACCACCTTCTTTCCCACTATATTCGCTCTGCCGTTGTTGTGTTCACAGGACTCCCATCCTTCAATCACCCTGTCCCCTGCTGCTTGTCGTCTACCTGTCCGTCTTCGACGCTTCTCAGCAGGTTCCTGAAGGGTTCTACACTACCAGCCAGTCCCTTCTGGAATTATTCATCCCGTGTCCCCTTGTCTTCCAAACGCTCTACTTTCCACCGGAACACTTTCCTCTGTTTCTTGTTGCTCTCCGTCTTTCTAGATCGGTCGATGTTTGCCCATATGAGGAAGTGGTCGGTCGAACCTATATCTATCGCACTTACGTGCAGCTCTGGGATCTGTGTGCTCCCCCTATCTACCAGGATGTAGTAGAGGATGGAGGGAGACGGAAAAAAAAAGTAAGAGCGACTCCGCCCATGCACAGGAGACGCACGATCTAGAAGAAAATGTGTGTATATGCAGTATGTATGCATTTTTGGAGGACAAGGGCGCCAAGCGGGCCAAGTCCCCCTACTTGTGCTCTATTGCAGTTTGAACCTCTGGTATGGAACCTTGGGTGTCGATATATTCTCTCCGTCCTTTCTTTGGTCGAGTCTTCGTCACCAGGCCGGGCGTACTTTCTTTGTGTTTAACCCAACTACATTATTTCTGCTGTGAAAGAAGTCTGCATAGAGCCGGGTGTCGCATACTGCACTACATGTGATGTGTTGAGTTACGTTCTACATAGTCCGACATGATTGTAGTAAAATTATTGTCGGTGTTTGTTGTGTACCTGACCTGTGTTCCTACACGTCGACGTGTATCTTGTCTACTAACGGAAGAAGAAAAACAATCATGTACCGAACAAACCGACCGCTTGTTTTCGTTCCCGACCGTCTTCTTGCATGATGAGGAGGCGTGACATGTGGATGGTTGAGCAGGGGGCGATGATTTGCACAGGAAGCTTGTGAAAAGGCAAAGCTTCGTTGGAGAAGAAGTGGCTTCCTCCCTAAGGCTTGCTGGTTGACGCCTGTTCGCTTGGACCAAAATTACTTGTGCGTCAATAATAAACGCTCTGATGAGTCATAGCATAAGGCCGACCGGCATCCCGAGCGGGTTTGTTTCAGGATGGATGGATGATGATTGATGCATCGTTCATCATCACCTACCTTCGTTCGTCCGACGGTTCGCGAATGAATCTCTATATCATCTCGCGGCGACTTGCTGCGCATGGCATGCACCTTGTCTACACCTCGGTCTCGTTGTAAACGGAAGCTGTACACCAGCAGCAGCAGGATGTAGACTACAAATAGATGCCCTCGCTTGAGTACGAGGAAGGGTTGGTTCTTGGTTCCAGCAACGATTGGTTGACGACCGTAACTACTGTGTGGGGACCATCGTCGATCATTGTCCTTCACACAACAAGCAAGCAGCCGAAGCTCAAGTTGTTGACGAACAACAATGGCCGGGAAAAATGGGCTCATCAGCCGCCGGCATTGATTGATTGATTATTATCATGATATACGTATGCTACACTGAAGTAAGTGCAGTTTAGCAATTTTGCTTTCGCTGAGACATCGCCTCCTGGTTTGTTTGATTGAGGATCTTGTTCGAACACGCTCGAACGAACCAGACACATACTAAATTCAAAACTGCCTGTAGACAGACGTGTTTAGCCTTGTTTGATGAATGGTTTCTTCCGAGCGGGCCGCCGGCATTTATTTCTCTTTATTTCACATCAATCATCATCCATCCATCTCGACGTCCGCATCTCACTAATCATCCATTGATTCCATCCCGGCCCACGTCTGTCTGGCTATCTATCTGGTGCACGCTTTATTTGTTAATCCAATCCAAGAACAACAGAACATAGTTTGGCGAAGGGTTTGGCCTGACACCCGGACACGGACTATTTTCAGATAATAGCAGATAGATAGATAGATATTAGGTCATGGCATGGACGCTCATCATATATATTCTCTCTTAATTTTACATATTATTTAGGTATTGTTATTCTCTTGGCCGAAATAATAATTTTGGCGTCTGTGTTTGTTTGTGTTCGTCGTGCAGTCTACTACTGTAGCTCGGTAGCTTACACCCCCCCCTTCACCCTAAGCCTATCTATGCATAGACTATATATATATAACAAACAACTTCGGATCAACCCGAATGGTCGGGATATATATGTAACATTGAAACGGTCCGCATAGAGTGAATCAATGCTGCATGAACAACAAGCTGGCAGCATACATACCTATACATACCTACCTGGTTGGTGCACAACAAGCAAGAAGGGGAGGGAAACATATATATACACATGTCACCTATGTAGAAGATTTCTCCCAGCTCGGAATGGACGGCGGTGTGTGTTGGGTGAGAGCCCAAGATATGTTGTATGAATGCATGCAGACGACTATGGATCTCAAAGATCTGCCAAAACCCGGAAAAACTTATTACGGGTTGAACCTTTTGACCGACGTTGGGTTCTAGAGAGACCACATAAACAACAAGTAAACAGGACCTAGAGTTCTTGCTGTGGTCGGTCTGCCAATGGCACATGAAACACATACAATGACGAAATAAACCGCTGTGTTGGTTCTTTTTCCTCCTCCTCCTCAATCACCATCATTCCCTCACATCACCCTCTCTCTGCCCAAGTCGAGATATCTCTCTGTCTGTGTTGAGGAAGAAGGGAGCTGTGTGCAACCAGCTAGGTTTGTTGGTAGCACCGACGAACTGCTTCGTCCCCCCCATTGGGCATCTGGACACAAGCAGAGAGAGAGAGAGAGAGAGAGAGAGAGAGAGAGAGAGAGAGAGATTGATTGTCGTCATCAAGAGGTGGGTACTACGTTACTACTACAGGCGCTGTGGGTTTGGCTGGTGGGTGGCGCATTGATCGTGATGATTATGATGATTATGATGTTGTTGTAGAAGAAGCAGCCGCGCAGACAGAAGATAATAGTCAGGCATGTAGACCGGTGCAGCCCGAGGAGCTCAACGTGCGCAGCAGCAGCGGCGGTAGTAGTAGTACTCATGTGCCCATAAACTAGTCTGCCAGCAACATATACATGTCACAGCAGCAGCGGCAGTACGCAGCAGCAACACAAGCAGTATCTAGGTGCGCGTGCGTTCGTTGGCACCGCTCGAAAACATCATGCGCGTGTATAATGTACATCGGTGGAGATGTGTCTCTTTCTGTCTGGCCGTGGATGTCGTTCGATGTTTCAGCGGTCACTTCGGCATTTTTTTTTGGTGCTTTGCCGAGAGAGAACGTCGCAAATGGGTATACACGTACATGTTCATCCATCTGTCTTCCGCAGCTTGCGAGACGCATCCTCCTCTGGCACATTGCTGCGTGGCATACACGCGGGCATGGACCTCGTCCCGACTGCAGAAACATTGTTCGAAGACTCTGTTGAGCCCGTGGGTTAGCCAGGGCGTGGTCTCTGCTACATACAATATGCCTCTTTTCAGACTCTCGTGCTGTAGTTCGCACACCAATGAACAACCGCCGAATATGCCAAAATACAGCCGGAAAAATAATCGCGGGTTGTTGTCCTGCAGGTGGAATTTCGAAACTTCGAGAGAACAATTCAAACACCACCTACATTTTTGGTGATTAAAAAAAAAATGCTTCTAGCAAAACAAGAGGTGGCGAGTCCTCTCGAGAAATCTTGTTGTATGAACGGGTGCCGGCAAGAAATCTGATTTGACTTGATAAATCTGATTTGACTTGCTGACGACCCACATAACAATTCCTCGGCTCTTTGCGCCCTGTTTTTTTTTTGAAAGGACAGTTGCTCCCGGCTGTCACAAGAAATCAGCGACTTCGCCCCGCCAGCAAGCAACACACAGGAGTCAGTGTCAGAGAGAGAGAGAGAGAGGGAAACAAGAGGAAGAAGGCTGCGGGTCCCCTTCCCCTGCTGTTGTTCATCACGGACGGCTCTGCTAGCAGCGGTGTGCGGTGCAGCGAGAGAGGCGGCCGCGCAAAGGTAGGAAATCGGCCTCTGCTCTCTGTCGTGCTTCCTGCGGGTATACACCAGAGGTGCAGCAGCAGCACCAGCAGCACGTGACGGAGCAACAGCGAGCAAGCGACATAGTGTGCAAACGGCAACGGCAGCAGCTGCAGCAGCCAGCAGTAGCAGCCCTTCTTAGGCAGCAGCAGGGCCAGGGGCTCGGAAGCGGGGAAGCAGGGCGAGTGGAGTCCCGCCAAAGGGCTTGCCTGCGCAACGACCACAAGGCGCGTGTGCAATCGAACACCTGACCAGCAGCTGCCCCTGGTCGGAGAGTTCATCGACATCGAGAGCTGTGCACAGCAAAAAAAGCAGGAGCGGCAAACAGATCAGAGGCATGGCCAAAGCCGGATACGTTCCGTTCGATACGGACCGGCTTGAGATCTTCGCGAACAAGCGGGGGGTAAACGGGATGGGGAGCTTCGACCAGCACCCCGGCGGCGGCGGGGTTGTCGACGATGCCTGGAGAGGAGGAGGAGGAGGAGGAGGAGGGGGCCAGGAACAGCAGCAGCAGCAGCAGCACTCTCCCGGAAGTGGGGTGTCCGTTGCACCGACTGGGTTGGACTGGCCTGGTGGCTACGGCAGCGAGATCGGCGATCCTGCTGGCACTGCTGCGACCGCAGCAGACATGTCCTGGGCTAGGCAGCAGCACCAGGAGGCGGGGGGAGCGGTGCACCCTCAGGATTTTCGACAGGTTGGTGCAAGGCGGCAGTGAAAGTTTGATGTTGGCGGATCCTGCGCCTGTCCATAGGTTACTTTTCCTTCGAAAACCCGCCCTGTATGGTCTTTTGCTTGCTTATTTTGTCTGGCGTGCGTTGTTTGTTTCGGCGGCAAAGGATTTTTTTGCACCTCCCGCCCCACCCATGATGCGCCCTGCAAGTAAATAAAGCACCCTCCTCGTCCTTTTGTATGGTTGCTTGCCTTTTCCTGCCTGCTGCTGGTGTCATCGCCTCCATGTAGCTCTAGCTCTCCCGCTGCAATCTGTGCCCGCGTCGGAGTTTTGCATCGCGTCGGGCGGGATCTTTGTACGTGTGTTTTTGTGGCACCTCATTTATTTGTCATGCCAAAACACGGCACGTGTGCTTGTTGTTGTTGGCCGGAAACAGCAGCAGCTGCTTCTGCTGTGGCAGTAACGCTAGACATTTTTCGTCTACAGCAGGCGCGCGCGTGCGTGTGTGCCAGGCGTGTGCCAAATATGCAACCCGCACGCCTTGTGCAAGGCGTGCATGCACCACTACGTAAACAATCGTTCAGCATTTTGGTTGTGACTTTCAATTTCCACCACCAAGTGTGTGTGTCTCTCCGTCACTTTGATCTTCAAGGCTGGCGTGGGGTCTCCTCCGGGCATCCAAGAATATTTTTCGGTTGCTGGCTGGTACTTTTTTTTTCCTCTTTTTTTTACCCGTTGTGTCGAACGTCGCTGAGGAACAACACCCGACATTCTTTGCGAAGACTCGGTGTGTCCCCCGCGCGCCCTGGCTGTGCCCGCGCACGGCGAGCACATCGAGCTCTTCGTCTTTAGCATGACTCTCAAGGTTGGATGGATCCGATGTATTGCTGCATGCCAAAGTACCAGGCTTGAATCTAACGACAGACTTTGGACGTTGGTAATAATTCCCCGCCGGTGCTGCTGAGAAACCTTCATACTGCTGTCTGGAGCGTTTAGGCAGCACCAGTTGAGATTTCCATTTGCGTGTGTCTGTGTGTGACTCCATGCTATAACGATTCCTCTCCTCTGGCGCTGTATAGGATATTTGATGCGAGGTCTCCGGTACGCTGATAGTCAAGGTCATGCGAGACCGGAGTAGGTCTGTGCACCAGCGGTACTGCTGCTACTAAACCTTGTTTTTTTTTCATCAAGGGGTGTGGCTTCCCGACGCCGTGTGGTTCCCACAGCAGGTCGTGTCGTTGTTTCTTATCTTCCTTTTGCTTTTTTTCCGGAAAAGCGGAGGATATCTCTCTCTTCTCTTTCTCTCTCTCCCCCCCCCCCTCCCTCTCTCACACACACGCTCCCTACCTTCTCTCGACTCCTGTCGTGTGGTGTGAGTGTGTGTGCCGTCCAGCCGTGCCTCAGGTACAAAAATTATTCTTGCAAATCTGTCTGAGGGGGGTCCGGTCTGTTGTTTCATGTGTAGAGGATGACATGACGGTTGGTGTGCACAAGGAAAATCGTTATTTGGTGGGTAGTTTATCGTAGGACGTCAGGTGCTTCGTTCACATAATAACCTTAATCAGGATCGGCGTTTTCGCTGTAGAACAATAAATAAATGAATATGATGTGAACCCCTCACATGCGTTCATCGCAATCTCCTGGATCTGCCGACAGCACGCTCTGCAACGGCCGCCACTGCTCCTTTGTCTTGCATGTGCGTTGCGGTCCGTGTTTTGTTGTAGAACACGTCCGAAATATGCATGTACATACTTTCTTCCATTGCGTGCGCGGCGCGTGTGTGCATACCCTTCCCGCCGCTGTATACAGCACACACCGCCCTTTAATTTGATTTTTCCAAAAAAATTTCGTTTTTTTGCCAGCTGTGCACTGATTATTTACTGCAGCTTCGGTTGCACCGCTGCGTGGGCCGGCGCTGCTGTGCACATACACTTCTAAATATGATATGCATACGGTCGGTATCACGTTTACAGATATTTCCTCTCGCGTGTTCCACTCTCAAGGAACGCCCTTACAGCACACACGGGGGGCTTGCTCATCTCGGCAACAACAACATACGTATCTACATACAAGAGGAGAGGGCGGTTTGTGAATATATTGAACGGACAAGAGCAAAAAAAAAAGTACGCCGCCTTTGTTGTTTTCTCCCCCCCTTGTTGTTCTTCTCTCGCTCTCGCGACGATGTAACCGGTCGCACCCCCCCCTCAAAGCATTTCGCCACGGGATGTGAAGACGAGCAAACAAGTCGTTCGACGTTTTGCCTACATCACGCCCAACACAATACGGCAGCGGCGGCAGCCGGTTGTAAGCGCGGGGTTTACACGTCTCTTGTCCTTCGAAATTTCTGCGATGACTCGCGAGGCGAAGTAAAAACACACAGATCCCGACGGGTTGCTCTTGCCATGCCGAAATAAATGGGGGTGGGCACGGCTTACGCGTCCCCCGGGGGGTTTGTTTGACACCGAGGTTCTGCACCACAACTTACATGCATCTAGAGATACAAAACAAACTTGAGGGCTCCCTCCGCCAATGTATATATTTTTCGCTCCGGTTCTGGTCTTCCGTTGGGCTGTTCTTTGCGCTCAGAACTCTTCGGCCTGTGGGTCTATGTGGCGGCCGCTGTCAAAAATTCCTGTGCATTCCTTCTCGCCTCGCCTTCTTTTTTTTTCTTTTCTTTTTTCTTCCATTCGCAGCCATGAGGACTTGTCGAGCGCGTTGAATTCCACAGGACAATGCGAGCAAGCTCTCCAACCTTGCCTGTGTTTGTTGTCTGCGATTTTTTCTTGTGGTGCTGCTTGCGTGTGACACGGCTACGACGTCGTCAAGATCACGACAACACCCGCGGACAAAAGCAGCAACCATGGTATGCAATTCATACATGCAGACAAACCGCCCCCGTGGACCCGCTCACCCAAAATGACCGAACCTCACCAATCCGTTTGAAATGCAGGAGGGCATCGGCGGCGGAGGGGGACAACGGAAGAGGCCGGGGTCCGCGTCCGTCAGCGGACCCTCGCAGCGCCTGCACGAGATGAAGGAGTACTTCCGCCGCAATCGCCTGGCGGCGCCGCTTGACGGCCCCCACGGCCACGCTCAGCACATGGACGACCACGCCGGCGGCGGCCACGTTAACGGCGGCCATGTTAACGGCGGCCACCCCGCTAACCTCAAGCAGGAGCATGAGCACGACCAGCACCGCTACCCTTTCTTCGAAGGCGACGTCCCCCATGTCTTTCGGGCGCGGGGCAGCGGTGGCGGCGGCGGCGGCGGCTTGCCGGGCATGAACTCCGAAGTCGTGGGCGGCGACAACAACAACAGCAACAACGGCTTGCGGAGAGAAAGCAGCGCGAACGGCAGCATCGCCTCGCAGGACCAAGGCAGCGGCGTCGGCGGCGGCGGCGAGATCGCCGGCGACCCTGGCAACGGAGGAGGCTACGGCAAGACCGACCACCACCAGCAGCAGCAGCAGCAGCAGCGTGGCAACAGCATCCCGTGGCAACACGAGATGATAGCCGTCAACGGCTACTCTCCCTCATCATCGTCACACCACCACCAGCAGGGAGGCGGCTCCGAAGGGGCGACGGACAACCTGCCCGCCGGCGTGGGCATGGCGAGCATGCAGAACGGCGGCAGCAACGGCCACAACGACGTCGGCGGCGGCGGCGGCGGCGGACGCGGTGGAGACGGCAGCATCGGGGGGGGCGACCCCGGAGACGTAGGCAGCGTCGAGTTCGACCCTCAGGCGGATTGCAGGGCGCCGGTGGTCGACCCCCACCATCACCAACACCACCAACACCAGGTTAGCGTGACGTCAACCGCAGGGGGGAGCCCGACGTCCTGGTGGAGAGACGCCCCCGAGCCGGTAGTGTCGACGTTTCCGTGGGACCTCCAGCTTCCGAACCCCGCGCCGCCGCTGGCCCTGTCCTCCCACAACGTCGGCAGCGGCGGAGGCCTTCACCAGCAGGAGTCGGCGCTTGGTGGCTTCGGCGGGGGAAGGAGGGGCGGCGGCGGTGGCGGCGGCGGCGGGCCTCCTGCCTCCATGATGGGCGGGAGCGCGGGGGTTTCGACGCTCCGCGGCGGTGGCGGTAGCGGTGGCGGTGGCGGCGGTGGCAGCGGCGGAGGTACGACGGACCACCCCCCTCTTAACAACTGGGACGCGTGTCGTTTCGGGAAGCCGTCTGCCTCTTCGCTCGCCGGGCTCGGCCCGGCCCCTGACATCGGTGGCGGGCAGCGCCATCGCAGCGCCGCGGCTGACCACCACCGGAACCACTCCAGCAGCTCCCTCGACATCTTGGAGAACGGCGGTGGCGGGGGCGGCGTGAACGGCGGCGGCGGCGGCATCCGGACGGGCGGCGGCGGAAGCGCGATGCTGCTGGACGCCGTGGGGAGGGGGCCCTACGGCGCGGGCGCGCGGTGGGGCCCGGGCTCGTCCCCCCCCTCCGTGACCGAGGTCGTGTGGGGGCTAAGCGGGAGCAGAAACGGTGGCGGCGGCGGCACCGGTGCCCCTGGCGGCGGCGGAGGGAGCTTCCTGTCGGCCCGCAACAAGCTGGAAGACTCGCGTCGAGGAACGGCGCCCCCGTGCGACACGCTGGTGCCGCCGGGGCCGCACGCCCCGGCCTACGACATCCCCAACAACCCTAGGAGCCTTCTCGGGATGGGGTCCGCTGGCGGCGGCGGCGGCGGCGGCGGCGGCGGCTCCGACCGGTTCGTCGCGCACGACTTCAAGCCCGTGTCCATGGCGCCCGGGGAAACGGACGGGGCGATGTTCGGCGGCAGCGGCGGTGAGGGGGGCGGCGGCGGCGGCGGCGGCCGTGACGACATGCCCCGAGCTAAGCGCGCCCGGGTGATGAAGCGGGAAGCGGACGGCATCCACTTGTCTTCCAACGGCGGCGGGATGGCCGGCGGCGACTCGGTATTCGAGCGGTTAATGGAGAGAGGCCGCGGGGGCGAATTGGGCGGCGGCGGCGCGGGGGGTCGAAGCAGGGCCGTGATTAACGGCGTTGACCACGCGCCGTTGCGCGACGGGGCGGGGTCGTGGGGCGGCGGCGGCAGTGGCGGAGGCGGAGGCGGAGGCGGAGGCGGTGGTGGCACCGGGGCTGGCGCGGCTGGGGGCGGAGGTGGCGGCAGGACAACGGCGAGGGGCAAGAAGTCCCCGGCCACTAGCAGGAGGTGCCGCCATGAGGGTGAGTGTCTGTGTACGTGTGTGTGTGTGCTTTTGGATTGGAACCTACGAGAAACCACCGAGCCTTGCAAGTGGTGGGATTGAGGGGTGGTGTTTGGTGTTCGCGGAGCCGTTGCGTGGTTTGGCCGCGACGACTTTCGCTAGAACGGTGACTGTATGCGCACGGTGGCAGACGCGTCTCAGTATGGAAGTGCGCGTCTCCCGCGCCCACTTTTGAAGTCCGCCGGTATCCACTCGCTCCGGAGATACGAGAGAGAGAAAGAGATAGGGGGGGGCGGCAGCGGCAGCGGCGGCGACACATTAATTTGTGTGTGTGGCAGGCACCAAGAACACAAAACGCGTGATGTATTTCTCGAGTATTTTGCTTTAGCTCTTGAGTGTCTTTCTGCCATCCCTCTGTTGCAATGCTGACTGATAGCGACGTAACGTGATGGCAACAACTTCCCCACCGTACGCCGCCCACCCTTGCCCATGACGGACGGGCAACAGCCACTATGCAGAACAGCTCCGCGCCCGGTGTATCCGCCAAGGGATTCCAGACCGTCTCCAACTGTTTCGCTTCTTTCTCCCCTTCTGTTCTGTATCATTACCCACCGTCACATCACCCCCGACGCTGTTCCTGGATAAGCACACAACGTAACCGCCCGCTACGTTACGTACGTGGCTCTATGTCCCAGTTTTTCCGCTTGGTGTTGCACGCTCTTGACTCTTACTCCTCTTCTTGTCTCTGGTGACACTGCCATCTTAAACAGGCTGCCAGTCTCACCCGAACTTCGGCATCGAGGGCGACCGTCGCGCCGTTTACTGCGCCAAGCACAAGCTCCCGGGCATGGTCAACGTCAAGGCGCCCCGCTGCAGGTATTGTATGAAATAGCAAGGCAGGGAGAGGGAGGGAACGGTCGGGCCCGGGGAGGGGGGAAGGGGTGATGTCGTTGTGTGCGTTCTCCGTTGCCTTTTCAGGTTTGACCGTCGGTCATTCATTTGTTCCTCTCGAGATGAAGCGCCTTGTGTTTCGTCAAGAGGCCCACTGCTGCTGTTGCACGTACACGTATGCATAGCGATCGAACATCTTTTGCCCTTCTGTCGTTCAGTCCAGGGAGGGGTCGGGGACCATCGGGGTATGGGTAGGATGAGGAAAGCCTCCCTCGCTCGCTGCAGAGGGAAGAAAGAAGGGCAAGAAGCTCTGTTTTGATTCATGAGGCTTTTTTCGGCTGACGTACCAGTCATTCTCTTGAACGGCAACGAACCAGCGAGAAGCTGCCGTAGATAACGTCGTCGTTGCTAGATGGCCAGGTGTTTCACACCGTATGTTTTGCGCAAGATATGTAGCACACCCCCTGGGCCAATTTCCAACGAAAACGGTGGCGGCGCCGAAAATGGCGGCATTGGAAACGTCGAGAGTTTTCTCAGAAAGCGTACGGTAATATTTTTTTTGGCATCCTTTCGTTGGTGGAGTAATCGAGCTTTGAGAACCGTTCCAGGCGGCGTAGTATCTAAACCGGCGGATGGTATGCATACCATGCAGAACAAGTTTTGTGGAGACGGAACGTTGCTTTAACTTTCTCAATCTCTCGCGTGGCTCTCTCCTTGTTCTTCCCGTTCTGTTCTGGTTCTCCTTGTCTTTGTTATTCTTCGTCTTGTTCTTGATCTTTTTCCTTCGTAGTCGTCTGATTAGTGTTGTTCTTGTTGATATTTTTCCTTCTTAGTCTTCTGATTAAATTGTTCTTCTTGTTCTTCTTGCGCCCTGTCGATTCCAGGGAGCCCGGCTGCACCCGCAACCCGGTCTACGGCCACGCCGGAGACCCTCGCGCGACCTTCTGCCTCTCGCACAAGAGCCCCCTCATGGTGGACGTCAAGAACCGCTGCTGCGAGCACCCCGGGTGCAAGCACCAGCCGTCATTCGGCCTTGTCGGCGACCGCCGAGCCAACTTCTGCTTCGCCCACAAGCTTCCGTCGCACGTGAACATCCGCCGTGCCCGGGCAAGGGCAAACTGAGAAAAATTTTAGGCGCGCGCATGAGAGAGACAGAGAGCCAACGCTCAGGCTGCGACCACCACCCACCGCAAGCGGAGCAAATTTTTGCCGAGGGAGGGGCCGGCTGAGCGGGGGGGGGGGCGGGGGGCGGGGCGGGGCGAGCTTACATCTGAGGTAAAACGAATGGCTCGATAGGGGTTAGTATTTGGCGCACGCTTTGGAGGCCACCGGCAAGGAGGGGATGATACGTAAGTTTCTCGTTGGTGTTTTGTTGGCGGGGGGGGGAGGGTGGGGGGGGGATGAGGGGTGCGGTGCGGTGCGGCGTTGCCTTGAGTCTCCGAGCGGTTGCGGCGGGTGGTGCCTTTGGGGATGGGTGGGAGTTCATATGGGCAAGACAAATGGTTTTGGGTGTGCGGCGGCGCGTCTGGTGCTCGACGAGAGTGAGTTCTTGGCGGAGACACACGTGCGGCGAGATATAGATCGGCCCGTTCTTGAATCTCCCTGCTCCCCGTTGATGCACTCCGAGGCATGGCACACTGCGGTAACGGCAGTGTGCCAAGGGGTGCCGATGCCGACCCCGACTCGTGGGATTTCGTTCAGAGTGGCAACCAACCTCCGGTGTAATTATTCTAATGTTGCACCACGCCGGCGAAAGTCAGGCTCATTTTTTTTTTGAGTGGAGTGGAGGTGCGGTGGTGGTGGGTTGTTGGGAGCGGCGCGCGGCGGCACAGTTTTCAAGCCTAGGGTCGGAATGGGCACTTGGCGCAACTGGTTGGTTCTACCTCTGCTCTTTGAGTAATTGTGTTCTTTCTGGATGGGTGCATGGAAGAGTGTAGTGGTCGACCGCACGCTGGTCTAGTCCCTTTTTTCTTCTTCTATTTTTTGTTATTTCTGTCTGGGTCTGATTTTATTGTATTCGTCCGTTGTGGAAATGTGTGTGTTGCTCGAACATGTGTGTGAGGCGGAAATCCATCACGTCACGTCCCGCCCTCCGAAAGGTGGAAGAAAGAGAACAATCATAATCGGGTGCGCGCGTGTGCATGCAGTAGCAGCCTGCAAAGGTGGCGTCGCTCTTGATTCGAGACTGGTCCGATTTGATTTGTAGTGGGAGGTCGGGTGATGGTGTGTGGGTGTGTGGGTGTGGTTCGTATGGTGCCTCCTGTTTTTTTTAGCGCGCGCACTGGCGGTGTCGAGGGGAGTGCTGCAGAGTCCAGCGCAGTGACCTGCATTTGTCTTGCTGTCTTGTTAAACCCTATTGTGTTCCATCAGGATCGGTCAAACCTAGTCCAACGCAAGTGGCAATTTCAACTTATTTTGTTATGTTTGAGGGGGGGGTGTGTTCGCGATAGGACAAGGGGGTAGTTTTTTTTATTTAAACCACCTCTTCAATGTTGCAGTGCAGACGATCACGGTGTTTGTTGTCTTGGAGAAGCCGCACCACTACACTCCCTTCGCTTTGGGTGAATCGGTGCTTGGTTCGATACGGTTTGTTTTGTTGGTTTTCGTCGATAGGTACGTGTATGTACGCCATGACTCGGCTCGATGGACGGGTCCATTGGGCATGGATCCGTTGCGTCCTCCGAGGATGGTAACGTTTATTTTTGGTGTTGGATGTTTCCTCAACACATTGGTCGGTTTGACGCGATCGTAGTTTCACACGGGGATTTCTCTCGTTTTTTTTTGTTTGTTTTTACTGCTGTTTTTCGGCGAAATCGAGAGTTCAACCGCTCCTGATGCTTGCGAGAAACAGCCAGCCGATTATTCAGGTAGATGGATGGCTCGCAGGTGCTCTGTTGTGCGGGAAACCGATAGGGGTTTTTGCCATAAGTGGCGAAAAGTGTTCCGAAAAGTGTTCGATCGCTCTTTTTTTTTTTTGACTTTGCTGTTTCTACAATCGTTGTTTCACGCGTGTATGTACACAAGCGGTCGTTGGCTTAGATAGACGGACAGTTTAATTTGCTTAGTGCCTAATATTAGAAGGTTGATGATTGTTTCTTATAAAAAATAATTACGTCAGACAAGGATGGACCTCCTTGGCCGACACTTTTTGCCGATTTTTGTCGTGTTCTAATATCGGTTACGCGTGGGTCCAAGATTTGATTGTTCTGGTTCTTCGGTTGATTTTACGACGTGCATTTGCAGTTCACACTTTTTTTTCTTCTTCTTGTGGGTGCTGACATTGTTGCCGCTGTCGTGATGGTTGTGGTATCTTTGTTAATTCGATTCGATGGAAGGTGGGTGGTATTTACGTGTTATCCTGTTTCCACTTGACATGAGTGTGATTCAGAGCGATTTTTGATGTTTGTATTTGTGCGTTTTTTTTTTGTTAATGTTTTTTATTTTTGTATGTTCGTGTGCGTTCAATCGTGTGACAGCCGCGAGGGAACAAACATAGTATGCATACGCGTTACTGTGTTCCGACTCAACTTGAGCACGCCCGCCCTCTCACCTCTAGCAGCAGCAACAAGTGATTCCTGGCCTTTGGTAGAGAGAAAAGAAGGTTGGAAGAATAGATGATGCCGTTTCACCCTTGAGAGTGGTGGCAGGGGGGAAGAAACAACTTCTTTTTTTTCGCGAGAAGCTGCTTTGTTTCGATTGTAACGGTTATCGCCGAGGATAACGAGTGCTTAGCAACCTGGCCGGCGACGGCGGTTGAGTGCAGCCGCTTGTATATCACCTGCTTCGTATGCGGCCCGGGACGGGGATGGGGGAAGGGTCGCTGTGGAGGGGGATGGGGGAGGGGTCAACTCAAGCACGATCGATCCACAACAAATTGGGCGGGAGGGGGGTTCTGTTTCGGTTGAAGACTGCATGGTAGTTCAAGACGACATTGTTTTCGTGTACATTAGTGATTTGGTGGTGGTGGCTGATATATCATAACGCGCTCCTGCAACATAGACTACATCCGGCTATCATCGCGATTCATACGACGCCGCTTTGTTGACGGGTTCATTCACTGGTGATTAGGGGAGAGACGACGAGATGACGAGGAGAAGCAAGAATGGATTTTAGCGGTCCCAGCAGAAGTACGTGGGGGTGGGATGGGTGGGGGGGGCAGATGTATATTTTTTGTTGATTTAGCTGAATGACCGCTGATGATGTTGTTGATCTGCTGCTCTGTTCTGGGAAACTGATGGTGTTGCAGTCTGGAAGAGATCAAGTCGGGTCCGCACCTCCGGTAGTGTGTGCCAAAAGCCGAGGTCAATTGTCGCAATTGAACGTCGGTGTGATTTGGCGGTGGCGGTGATGTTTGAAGTGGTGGGTGACGAGCGTTGCGGTGGTGTTTCTTTCAGAAATTACCGGGGCAGGGGAAGCACTATAACTACGCTTTCTCTTTTCTATTTTATTTTACACAATTGCATTATGTCGAGGAACGGATGAATGTTGGCAAGGGTTAACGGGAGAATGGATTATTATCAATTGGTGTTAGAGTCCTTGCCTTCACACGGCGGTGATATCAGCGCCCGCATGATGTTGTTGTCGACGATGATTTAAAACACCACAAGAAGCAAAATGCCTATTCGTATCGATTTTTATCGAAAATGTGGGAGGAGGAAAGTTTTGTTTGTACACGCAGGACCCACCACTCAACCATACGGGTGGAACGATGCCCACAGCCTACCGCGCGAAACAGTTTTTCGTGCTGTGTTTGGCGTTACCTACCGATTCGAAGGCTTGGTTTCGGCAACGTTTTCGCTGGCAGGGTGGAACGATGTCCACAGCCTACCGCGCGAAACATTTTTCGTGCTATGTTTGGCGTAACCTTCCGATTCGAAGGCTTGGTTTCGCCAATATTTTCGCTGCTGGCGTGTGGCGTGTTACGTCGGCGGTTATTCCACCAAGAATAGTAGCCACGCTAGACGACACGACATGCCGTTCGTTCCAAAATGAATTGGCCATTCCACGCTGCTACAAGGCGTTGGAAATGAATGGCGGATGCTTTGTTCGAATGGGGTTTGTTCATCTCGCGTGTTTTTGTTGCTGCTCCGTTGCTCGCGCGCATAATATTTTCTCCCCAAGAGTTCGTTGTTTTCGTCCATCTATTCTAGGCGCCCCAGGTCTTTTCCCTCAGGTACAGTGTACAGAACATGTTTGGCGCGCCCGCCGGAGTCACTTGCTGCACACACGAGGAGGGAGGTTCAGGCAATTTTTTAGCTGATTTAAAACTGCGCTGTTTTTATTTTGTGGAACTTTCCGCAATGCATGATGACCAGCCTCGATTATTCTGATCAAGCACACCATCAGTGTCTCAACTGCATGCCGATCCGGCCGGTGCTCTGTTGCAACGAACTACGCACATACCATGTACACAACGTCCACGACATCTCAGCAAGAACCATTGATTCGTTGATCGGAAGTACCCAGTCGCAGAACACACGACAACAAGTTAACTGCGGGTAGGTGCCACTCACTGACTTCCCGGCTGCCTGCCTGCAAGAAACACAGACGTATATATATGTATGTATGCAGATAGATAAAAGCATGTAGGCGCTGCGCAGCGCAACTCACAACTATTTTATGGACTGATCAGAGGCCTTCGAGTTCCTTCTATATACTGTCTCATACTACATCGAACAAGGCATGTCATAGTTACGCCGCCTTTGAGTACTACTTGGTGTGCGAATGTATCAGGATTCCGTGCTGCTTTCCTCGCCTGGACGGACTGCGTCGACCTTGACTATAGACTACCACATATATATTATTATAGTACCTGATAGACGTAGTCCTCGACTCAACGACGTTTTATTCGCTGGGCAGACCCTTACCCGCCTTGCGCTATCTTGGCCTCCCGTGCCTTTTCTATCTGATTTCCTTGTCTGTTCGGACTACATTTTCCGCTTTTATTTTCGATTTCATTTTCCCGCGTGTAATTGCCTCCTCCTCGGTCTTGATGAATCCAATTTATTTGCACTCGTCTATGAGTAATCTGCGCGCCTCGCCTTGCCGCGCCCGTTCCCTTCAAGAGTGGCCTACTTTATTCCACAGCACTCTCCAAAGCAACGTACTACTTCAAAGTAGATCTCTACGGTAGCTTGAAAACAAATAAATCGACCTGACATTGCGTCATCTTTATGCGCTGTGAATGATAGCGGCCTCACAGCCAATCAATGCCTCAGCCTCCTAACATGATAATAATGCCGTTGCAACGCTCTCCTCCTTCAATTATTATAATGAGAATACATGTCGATGCCATATATTCCGACTGCAACCTATCACGAACGCCTTGGTCCAGACCCATCTTCCGCAACTCTAACCTTACGAAATGCGGAGCATCTTCCCGCATCTTTTTTAACGGCTCCCCAAGGATCCCAGGTACTTTCATCGCGCTCGCATCATCAGCCCCACTCTACCTTGACTTGTATATCACCATCCTCATTAAGATTTCGCCGATGCCTATTAAAGTTAGTCGTTGTTTCGAGACCCAGGCTGGACGCTTTTAAGTGCTTTTTTCCCTGAGACCCTGGATACTCTTGGCCAGAGCATGGGTGACGGAAGGACTCTCGTCTGAGACGGACCCTTGGGAACATTCTGCAGGATTCCGGATGTGGGTGGCGAGTGATATATGAAGCGAAATAAGGTTGGACGGGTAGTAGCGTTGGCAAGGGGAGTCACCCTCCTCGGAATTGAAAGTGCCGGGGCTCACGAACCCCATTACCACTAACTTTTATAGAAGCCGAAAATGAAACCATTAGACTTGTCAGCGCTGACTATATACTCTATCTAATGGTTTGAGTAGTCTACAGTATGTAGTAGTAGCCTCTTTTTTTTGTCATCTTCATCAGATCACCGCCCCCAACTACATTCATCATCCGACCCCACACATACATACCCTCTCTGGGGAAAACGGGAAAGGGCTTCAGATGAGGCCGGGGCTACCCCCGGGCTATTATGTACACAACGTTCACGACATCTCAGCAAGACTCAGAATATGTCTGCTCACGGGCTACACCTCGCCAGAGTCATCGTTGTTGTCCTCCGTACATACGACGAGGATTTTGCAGCACAACAGTGCATCCAACAGTAGTAGTACACAGAATTTCATCAAAAGGCCTAGAAGATGCAAGGATAGGAGGAGTACACATGAACAACTACGGACTACATGTACACGACCCTTCCTATAGCACCTATTTCTTCAACGGGGAGCGCAGCCCGACTTCCACCTTCCACCTCGCGAAACCCAAAAAATAAATAAACATGGCGCCCCTTCCCGCTGGAGACAGGCATGTACATGGAACTCCGATTCTCACGTACGTACTGTGGGCACTGCTGCCGGTAGTCTACGCAGGGTTGGCCATAGTAGCATAACATATAGGATAAAGTATAGGAAAGGCTAAGTTGATGGGGCTTGCTCATTGGCCCACAGCGTCTAGCCACCTCTGCTACTAATTGGCCGGCACCAGCAGTCCCGCGGTACCGAGATTGCCGACGCCCATCGCACCACTGTTCCCCACCGCACCACTCCGCACCACTGCTGCGTACCCATGAGTGAACCCCCACCGCCACCGCCACCGGCAGCTGCTACCAGTCTAACGAGTGGTCCTGCTCTAGGTCTCCTCTCGGCGGAAAGTGCCTCCGAATTGTCGTTGGCAGCACCCGGAGTCAGGGCAGCAGCAGCCCAACCCGCGGCAGCGGCAGCCCGGCAACCCGCGGCAGCAGCAGCCCAACCAGCAGCCCAACCATCACCAACGCCGCCAGTACCAGAACTGCGAACGAGCGGGCAGGGAGGGAGTCACAGACATCCGCATCCACTTGTACCGGCAGCTGCTACCGGTTCAAGGAGTGGTCTTGCTCTAGGTCTCCATCCTGCGCAAAGTGCCTCCGAGTTGTCGTTAGCAGCACCCGGAGTCGGGGCAGGAGCAGCCCAACCAGCAGCCCAACCATCACCAACACCGCTGGGTTGGCCCGGAGGAGCATTACTGCCAACAGGGGTTCGTGTTCCGGGAAGGCAGCAGCGAGGGAGTCACGTTCACAATCCACTTGTACGGATCCTTCCCAGTAATCCACTTGGAGCGCCTTCTTTCTCAGCAGGCCGTGGTGGTGTCTCTGGTGCACCTGCGCGCGGGGCGTTGGACGTACCGGGCCGTGCTCCAGCAGCAGCAGACATCGCTCCAGCAGCAACAGGCCGTGGTCGCTCGGATCCTGTGAGGCGCAGGGCGAACAGAGGAAAGAATAGATCGTACAACAAGTTTTGTGCGACGTGCAACCAAGAGGAGGGAAGCAGTAAGAGAAGATTCTTGCTGTGCGAGGACAAGACCGACTGCAGCAGATGGGTCCACAAGAGGCTTTGCCTTCCCTCGTTCAACACGTTCGCACCCGAGTCGGAGAGGTGCTGCTCGCACCACGCTAGTTGCAAGAGCAAGTGCATGTGCAAAATGTAAGATGTGATACAGGCCGGAGTGCTTTTTTTTTTCGTTGCCGACGCAGAAATAACGCGCTTCAAACAAAGCGGATGCAAGCGGCTCCGTCCGTTTGTGATGCAGCAGAGCGCAACTGCATGAAAAAAGAGAGAGCCAACATCCATCGGTATGTGCCAGCGGTCCAGTTACTGGAGACCCAACAGTAAACCAGCCCTATCTCAACCGTCTCATTGCCCCATTGCCCCCTGCTAACAATGGTATTTAATTCAATCCTTCTTGTCGCTGTGTCGTTGTGTGTGAGTACGTGTGCAGAGTGTATGTGTCCCGTTCTTGTGTACTAGGCTTGCTTTCGTTTTGGTGGCGACATGAAGGTGGTTTCCGTCCAGGTTTGGTGGTATTACATGAGTCTCCTCCGCAGGCAACATGTACTGCAGCCGATAGCCTCCCTAATATCCCCATCGACGAGTTACCCCAACATGCTTCTGTGATATTTGGCCAGACACCGCCAAGTTCCCGCCTTCCCCACCCGGCTGGAAAAGCTGCTTGGAAGATTGACCGTACGCGCCGATTTTGCTAGCCAAGCTGTGTCTGTCTCCAACCAAAAAACAGGGTGTTTTCTCCCTGTGCACCATCCCCACCCAGTTTGCACAACAAAAGGCGGGAAAGAAGGCAGGGAAACGTCCTAAGGGATTGTTGCCAGTTGTTGCGCTGCTGCTCGATGGCCCTACTGGCGGCGTTCTGTGTGTGTGGTATTCCATTTTTCATGTCGATCGGTGATATCATTTTAATCACGACCAGCCTGGAAGGGAGCCCTTTGATCTTGTCGTCAGAACTTATGGCAACGGTCTGTGCTTGGAGTTTTTGTTTGAAATGTGGGAGAGTATAAGATGTCAGGGATGCATGCGCTCAGGCGGTGCTTCGCAAGTCATGACCGTTGTCCTCGCCCTCGCCAATTACCTTGTTGTTTTTGCTCCGCCGGACGGATTCAGGTGTAAAGAGCAACGCAGTAAAGCCCGGGGAGGATCCCGAGGGGGGAGGGCGGGCGGGCGTGGAGGAGTGGCCCCACGGAGTGGACAAGGACGTGGACACGCGGCTCGGAATGGGCAAGGACGAGGACACGCAGGGCGCCGGGGTGCGGGAGGGGAGGCAAAGCAGAGGCAAATAGTATTCAAGTTGCCGCGAGGTAATGGCGACCAAAGCACTACGGTTGCTGTGCGCCTCGGGAATGCTGACAACTGGGTCATCACTTCTGTGAACCCAGAACGACAAACTTCCAGCTGCTCAAGGACACAATGTCAAGGGTGAGGCTCTTTGGGTCGTGCTGTTCGGATTCGTTTATCGTTGCCCGGTACTAGATAGGACGAGGTAATGGGCCGCGGGGTATCTCGGCTCAATACCTGCAGTTTATCTGCAATGCCGTGCCGTTGAAGTAAAAGACCATAAGAGCGAGGAGCCCAGCACCACACAACGCCCACACAGCAGAGTGCATCGTTTGTATAATAGTGTAGGCACACGGCCGTGCTTGTATGTACTTGCGGTAGTAGTCCTTTGATACCACACACTCGCGAAAAAACAAAATTCCGGAGGATGAAGTATTTCCGCCGTGCGCGGAAGCACACAGACGGGAAGAGGCACGGATGCTGCATATTCCTGGCGACGAGCATATCAGACCACCACAGAGCACCAACAGCAGTGTGGATATAGCATCATGACGGATAGATGCAGCAGGCTCGCAACTTACCCGCCACACTCAACCGTCTCCAGCCTTCCGAATTTCCCACGAAGTTGAAGAAAGCAGTTTTGTAGTTGATGTACCGCGTGTCTCATCGCACGTATTGTTTCGCACAGGCAGCAACAGAAAACAATGTTGGTGAACATGAATTTCACGGCCGCAACAGCATGCAGACGGCTTTGCCAAATGCACGGTTGTCTTCAAAGACAATCAGTACCACCGCGTAAGCAACCTGAACCAATCCCTGGCAACCATCCCGAGAACGAACAGCAACAGACCCTCACGCCCTCCAAGGTTCCTGTCGATGGTGGGAAGGTGTATATGTTGTGCGCGTGATCTGATCACCCTAACGTTTGAGCCGTCAGTTGGACTCACGCAAAATCAATGAACCCGCCGTGTTACACCTGACGCATTTTTATACCCACTGCGCTAAGGTTGTGTTGGCTCGATCCCTGCTGTTTTTGGTTGCTGGCCTCGGATCTGTAGAGGGCAAACATACAAACCGGTCGGTGTTGAGTATTTTGCTGAATGCGTATTTGTTTCTGTCCTGGTTTGAAAATTGCGTGCGAGAGATCTCCGTTTTTTTCCGGACCTTGTGTCCCCCCTTTAGCTCGATAACTCCCTGGGTTGGTTGGAGGTATCTCGTACGAATTTTGGGGACAAATGCCTGTGTAGCACGACAATCTCTGACGCACTGGTGCGACGAAAAGTGCCCTATCTTCCTTCCTCCCAAGAAGCCAGCAGATCGCCAATCGGTGCGGTGTAAATCTTGTTCTGGTGGAAAAAAGCGTATTTTCGGTCGCCAGTGTAACGGAGGTTCCCGGAGTTTGGGCACCTGCATCGGGTTGGAAGAGGCCGATATTTAGAGCCTTATTTTCCCTCCTGGGGTGGGTTAAGGATACAAAAGGTCGCGCTTCGCGCTCCGCAGCTCATTATGAACAGTATCTTCCTCTGCTGGCTGCTGCGAACTGTGCTGGTGCAATTTTGCCAATCCATCGATTGCATGGCGTTACACCAGAGACATGCGATGCCATATTTCAAGTGCAGACCTTGTGTGGGCTGGTGCAGAGTGTGTCATCTAAGCTTCGGTGCTCAATATGTTTTCATCATGGTACCGCAACAACGTTGTTTGAGGGCGTCTGCCACCGCTGCCATGAAATGCGTATCTAAATAGTGCCATGTTCTATACCGCTGATTCCGCAGATTACGGGCGGGGTTAGTAGCACAGCAACAAACGGCAGGGAGTCATGGCGGAGTGGCTAGCGCCATCGGAGGCCTGTGCAAGCACGCCAAGGCGGCGTTAGAGCACATGAGGAAGAAGACGGTGAAGGACGCCAGAGAGGTCAAAGGTGATGGTTGGGACTGGGACGCAGCAAAGGAGCATGTGGCAACGGCGAAATCGGATGGGCACTTGTCTGTCGTCGAGCACACTGTGATCATGACCATGGTGGAACGGGCTGAGGGTAGTGGCGTGTGGCCGGTGTACGAGACGGAACCGAACCATTTTGTGGTGCGCGATGACCGGACTCGAACATCGGAGCATGACTATGCGTGCGTGAAGTACGACACAGTTGAGCCAGGGAAATCGTCTCGACGGCTGACACCTCCGAAGAACTTCATGTGCAGGGTGAGCCTACGAATTGATGAAAGTTTAGAGATTATGATGGAAATTGTCTCCGCCGGCCAAAGCCGACGAAACGGTGTACACCAGTAAATGAGTTCGTCGCATGACGCACATTGCGTGTGCAGTATTGATGCGAATGATTGGGCGGCTTCAAATCCCATGTTGATGTGTGCATGCGATGTTGCCAGTAGGCCAGTACTGTAAATTGGCTGTCTGAGAACGGCTCGCCCTTCCTTTTCGCAACAACAAGAGAAGGATTGCTGTTGTCGGAGATCCATTAGAGCTATTTTGTTGGTAGCGCGACACACCCATGTACAAGATGAGTCGTGCTAAAACCAACGCGTTGTCTGCCTCAGACCGCAGATTGAGAGTAGGTCGTTGTTGGCACTATGCTTGTTGACTTGGTTATTTTCCGTGATGCACCCCTCCATACTCGCCGCCCAGGCCGCAAAGGGAGAGGCCTGCACCGAGAACACGGAGAGGCATCGCCAAAGGTGCGTGCACACCTTGATCGTCGCTCTATTTTCCGGCGTTGGGCAGCATTCGACGGCATCGCCCGGTACCGGAGAGGGTGCAGCAGCAGGAGAACCTTCGGGCGGCTCTCTTCTGCCACGTACTCCACGGGCGCTTCTCGAAGATGACGAAGCTTTGTACTGCAGAAGACTGCAAGACACCTTGGTCTACATGTCGCGACACCAGACACCTTGGTCTACATGTCGCGACACCAGTTTCCACCAGCCGTTCCATCGGGACTTCGGCAAGTCGTTGCAGAGCCGGGGACAAGGTTCACCGTCTCCCAAACGAGGTGCACCTGCGGTGGTGAGCTCCGTTCCGAGGGTGACGTGGAGGATGCGAAGCTTGTGACAGAGGTGAGTAGTGGCTTTGGGCTCTGTTGTTGCTCGGTTCCCTCAGAAGGTGCCTAGCACCCTCTCGCTTCGCACGTTGCACCTGAAATAGTCGGTATCGCCTGCTCAATCTCGCAACCCTGAAATGGTATCGGTATATATATCCCGTGGTAATTGTTTTACTGTGCACAGGGCTAATGGTGAACACCTCATCTTCGTAAAACTACTGCTAGGACGCCATCTCAATCGTGTAGGAAGAGTTGGTAATTGATTTTTCCTGAGCGACATCTCCCTTCACGCGGTCTACGGGTCACGTGACAAATCGCAGGCGCCGCTAGTAACGAGCGTGGCGGTAGAGCGCCGAAAGTGCGATGAATGCGGAATGTGCGCGTGGGCAAGCGACAACTGGCGGGATACGTCCGTGTTCAACTTCAACAACAACTTGCTGGTGGACCTTGCCCTTCTGTACAAGTGCCTTGCGCAGTTCATAGGAGGGACGTCGAACCAGACCTTTTTCTTCGCGCACTTTGAGCCTCTGACGACAAATCTCGGTTGGCTGTCGGCGAACCCGGATCTCGCTGCGAGGTATGCTGCTCTATGTCATTTGCAGAGTGCCATGCATACGCTCTACAACGACTGATTGAAGTCTGGGAGCTTGCGGAGTTTGAAAAGGCGTGATTAGTACAGCTTTGGTCGGTAGTTGTCAACCTCACGGCGTCGTACCGCTTCTCGAACCTGGTGGGAATAGATGTCGGACTCCTCCCCACGGTCGCTCTACTTTAGCCATAGACAGAGAGGTACAAAAAGTGAGATGTTGAACGCCAATCATTTTCGCAACAGATGTGGAGGACAGATGGTATAAATGGACGGGGAGCAGTGGAAGACAATGTCTAGGGTGCCGACGGTACGAATGTGCGATGAGATATTCGTGCAGCAAACCGGTAGGACCGCTTCTCACGTAGGAAAGTTCCTGACTGTACGTATTGATTTGATTTTGGGGGGGGCGATACTCATCTTACCTCGTCCGTCAGTGCTGGGGCTGACCGTGCTGAACCCGGTTGAAAAGGGCAGCCTTGTTCATGGTGAGATCTCGACATTTTGAGTGTCAACACGTATGGCCGACCGAAGAGGGTACGCGAGTAAAACCAGGCACTATACCCTTGCGGCGTATAGTGCAATTTGAACAAATTTCTCGTGTTGGCTTTCGTTTTCGGGCATGATAAAACGGGGTACGTTCGACGTAAAGAAACGTTGTAGTACCTTGTGTTGATGAACAACGTTTCCCGCTCCTCCCGCTGTTGTTTCGTGTGCCTTGCTAAACGCAGTATCACCGATAAAAACTCGAGGTTCTTCGTTCAGCTGACGAATGCGTTCCTTGATTTTTTAGGCCTGGTCGACTTCCCGTTTGAGTTTCGGTGCTTTCAGTGGAGCTCACACTCGCCCATTGTGACTGTCGACGCGTGCGTGAAGATGTGCGTGAACTCTATGACGAAAGCGCTAGCGGCGGCGTCGAGACCAGAATCTACTCTGAACTTTGACATGTCGATGGTGTGTCTGAAGTTGTGTTTGGTGTCGACTGTGTTTTTCAGCGAACGCGTTCAGTTCGTGTTGGGGGATCTAGAGGGCGTAGGCAGGACGCCTGCTTGGGTGTCCCCCGAGAATCGGCTTTTCGAAAGGGGGATTAAGACGGAACGCGCAGTAGTCAAGTCGCTGAAATGGAAGTTCGAGGACGGCGAACGTGCGAAGCTCATAAAGGCGCTGAACGACGGCGCGGGGGGTATTAGCCAGGTGGATGGTATGGGTGCGGAAGAACTCAAGGACCTGCACTTGAACATCTTCGGCACCAGAGGCAGCTATACGAGGTGTGTGTTTTTTTCGATGCGTGGTCGTCGCTTGGGGTGATCTCCCGACCGCCATCGCGCTGACGATAAACGTAGAGACGAAAACAGAGATAATGATGTTGAGGCCGTGTAGCTCTTGTGCGTGACGCCTAGCGTAGTGTTTTATTTCACGCCGGTGGCACTCGCCGTATTTGCACAGGCTTCCGGCATCCCCACGAGTCTTTCTCGTCTTTGTCGCTACTCTTCTCTTCGCGTGGTACAGGCTTAAGAGAAAGGAGGTGCTGTTCGAGCACGGCGACTGCTCCAAGCTGTTCCTTGGCGGCCGTGGAGGGGTGGCGACCGCGGGCATGGTATGCGCCTTCACCCCAGCGGGCGTTATGGTGGCGTGGAAGGTGCTCCCCACCCCCGAGAGTGTCTACGACGTAGTCGACTTCATGAGGTGGATGAAGGTGAGCAAATTGTTAGCCTTTCCCTTTCCACTACGCCGTCTGAAGAGTTTGGGAATGTTATTGCTCTTTCGGTGTGTGTTTACTCACGGTGCGTAGGAGAGGAGGAGAGGACCCTTCAGCATGTGTCGGAGCATCATCGAGGAAATCGACACTCATCAAGAACAGGGTTTGCTGCCGAGGCACAAGCTCTGACAGTTCAAACCCAAACAATTGGTTGTTGAAGGTGGCGCGAGGAATCGTGAATATTCGCTTAGGTCGACCGTGCGACTGGGTTGCCTTTGTCTCATGGTGGTCGTTGACTGCCATGAGGTTGCCTTAAGCCTTCCAAAATATGGGGATGGGACCTAAACGGCTTTTAGGCAGTTGGAGCAACGAATTTCCTCTTAACTTCAGCATGCCGACGGCTTGGTTGTGTGGGTTCGAGCCCAGCGGAGTGTGTATTGACCACATTTCGTACTTGCAGTTTGCCGCGGAGAGCGAAGCGGCGTTTTTCCCATAGCCGTGCATGCAGAAAAGGGCTCTGCAGATCGGCCTGTTCCAACGCGATGCAGGGCCCAAGCTTTATGCAGGGGCCCAGCCTTTATTTCAACCTATTTTCCGGGCGACCGAATATACCCTCCTTTTCGACCAGAGCGAGGTCTGTAGAGCGACGGGCAACAAACCTCTGCGACGGGCAAAAATGCAGGAAAGCCCTTTTTTTTTTGCGGGAGGGTTTTTCTCCCATGCATATATGTATTGTCGACTCTCGCCACCTCAGCATCCGTGGGTCCTATGGCCCCGTGGTCTCTATCAGCCGCCACACAAGACGTTGCATACACGCATCTTGGGGGGGAAAAGGTTTACAATTGGTGCTGCTTCACTCAACGATGAGGAACCACCGAAAAAACAAATCTGTGTGGGGGGACGTACTGTATATATCACGTGTGGCCTATGCTCACAATCGCAATGGCCGTTAGTTGCAGGATTTTTTGCTTGTCGATGACTGGGATTAAAAAAACCGCAATAAAGCATGGCAGATAGACTACTGCAAGGAATAGAGTCCCCGCGGCTCATTGCCCTTCCCTATCTAGTGCTATCGGCGAGGGATGTAGCTGCTGAGTTATTGTGGCGTACAAAAACAGAAGCAGTGCTCAGAGGAGTTCTGTATGGCCCCAGCAGAGGACCTTCTCAGTTCTGTTGACTTCAAGCGTCGGTATTAAACATGCGGACGTGGAAGGACGGGTACAACTTTTAGTGAGGGGCGCGAAGCCTCGAAGCTTACGATGACTGATCGCATCTCCTACTTTGTCACCCTTAAACGCCTTCTGCCGGACAGGTGAAACCGCTCTTCCTTTGTTACGACGCAGCGTGCAAGCTGGTGGCAGGGCTCGAAAAGTATTGCCCTGGGCTCTTGGATAACGAAGGAATTTTGAAGCGTGACACCGAAGGGAATGTCGTGTTTCCTGAGCTGGAACACGTGGGGAACAACCGCGACAGTGCAACGCGGGAAATAGCACCTTGCGCACCTTTTCAAGAGCGCGAGAGGACCACTGACGACGAAGACGTGTACGCCGTCATGGAGACCGCGGGCCCGCGGCCCGGCCTCCAAAGCGAGGTTGACCCCTACGAAACAGTCTTTTGGGCTGCGTCGTTTTTCAAGCGAGTCGGGGAGCCGAGCAAGCTAGCAGCGATGAGGGCGGTTGATGCTCTGCGGCGGGATGGGGTGCGGCTGTTGTCTCTGTTCGAAGTGCTCGTCTTCACCTACCACTGGCACCGACGAGCAGCGGGAGGACCGGCGGCGGGAGGAGCCGTGGGAGGGGGATCGGAGGGAGGACCGGCGGGAGGGGCTGCAGGAGGAGCATCGGAGGGAGGGACAGCGGGAGAGGCGACGGGAGGATTGGTTGTTGGCGCCAAGGGGTGGGTTGTGCACACGGGGGCGGGGGAGGGTGACATCATCACCCACGCAGATGGAGCGTCGTTCTTACTGCCGGTGCTCGTGGCGCTGTCGGGATCAAGGCAAGCCAGTAAAGTGTCGGCATTACCGTCGTGGCTCGATCCCAAGTGGATATCTGAGGGGGATGTGGCGACAGGGCTCCGGGGATATGCGGAGGTGAGACATTTTGGACGTCGCATTTTTGCCGGAGCGTGCACCTTTAGCGTGCAACTTTGAGTAGATGGGGGAAATCGTGGCACCTTTACCAGCACAACCCTCCCGCACAGAAACATGGGTGTGCAACAAATGTACGAGAAGAATATCATGTGGTGGGCTATGGAAGGCCCTCCGTCTCGAAAGGGGTGCATATCGGAATCCCCCCGCACAAGACCTGGATTTTATTCACTGAGCTGGTGTACATGCAATCACACAACGTTTGACCTATCCCATCATTATTATTTTTTTTCTCGTTTTTGGGGTTTAGTGTGTGATATGAACGCCCACCCCATCCCGGGAGCTAAGAAAATCATGTGCCACGACATGCTGTAAGTCTTGGCATTCGTAGGGCATCTACACAGCGACTTCAGATTTGTCAACGGCAGGGCGAAAACTCAACGGGACGCCACGCGGTTTCTTCCTTCCGTCTTGCGTTCTAACCCCCAACCAACACGTAGAAAACATGGTTTGATCCACAAGGCCTGTTCTGCTTCTGTTGCTTTGCGCACGTGTTGATGCGGCGTACACTTCCCTGCCACCGTGCTTGCAGGCCAAGGAGAAGTTCGTCGTGGATGGCCTCAGGCCCTTAACTCCAGAAGCGCGGCAGCGAGCAGGTGTGTACGGGTAGGGGGATTTCTCAGTCGTACCTCAGTTAGTGCCCTTTCAATCGGAGCCCCCGCTTGCTATTCCTGCTCAGGATACAGACGCTGGTCACGTCTCGCGCGCTCGTTGTATAGATCCATGTCGTATACCGACGTTTTGACGGCGTGCAGTGTACAAGAACGTTGACCGTATGGCATGCCTTCAGTCCAGTCGCAGCGTTGTCAAGGGCGTTCATTTCCCTCTGTATGAGTGGCGCCTTGTCTTGTCTTCGAAACGCTAACAAACGTAGTCGAGGTACACTGCGGCCGGGCAGTTGACTTGCAACAGGGCGAGGGTACCACGTGTGAGGTGACGGTTCATTTACTCGAACAGAATGGCACATCTTCAATCCTGCCCCTTGCAATAAATGCGTGCCGTCTGAGGCCGTTTTCATGTCCGAAAAGTCGGGCACCCTCTACCGATTTTCATGACTGCGTCCGTGTGTTGCCAGGTATCGCTGTTCGCGGAGGAATTGGATTTGGGCGGGGTGTTTTCACGCTAAAATCGCTGGAGCTCGGGCTGGCGCCGAATGCCGCGCCGCACGAGACCACGACGGGCGACAAGGTGGCTGGCTACGATGCGACCTTCCACGACACCAGGTACCAAGGTTCCGAAGGGGACGCCTTCCCGAGGAAAATGCGGATTGGGCCGGATGGGCACCACGAGTCTAACCACGGGCCGGAGTGTCGGGCAAAGTACAGCGGCATGACGACGTGCAAAGACATTGCTGGAGTCAACCTTACCCGGCACGAGTCGGACCATGGGGTTAAGGCTGTGTACTTTCGGTCCATCAACAACATGACCTTTCCCAATTTCACGTACTCGCTCAGCGTCATCAACGAGCTCCAGAATAGGAAGTACAACAAGCAGTTCCTAGGCGTCCTCTTGAAGGGGATTGCGGTCCACACCCCGTATAGTATGCCGGGGTGCCACGCTGCTCTCTGGACGTGCGGCAGGTGCTTCTGCTCGAAGCCTCTAGTGCGCGTGTTTGATTGCTTTGGGAGGCTTGACCTTGTATTTTTAAGCTCAGTGATGGAGCGTTGAGTTTTCGCAGTGTGCTGATTCCTTCTGGCATTCCGCGTAGCCTTACGGAGACGTCAACCAGTGTAGGGCATTTGTTGGGCGGGCACCGTTGGGTCATCACTGGGCTGAGGCGCTATTTTCGTGTCTACTCCATTTTGTGCTTTTTGTCAACGACTAGACAATGTTGTTTGCCGAGGCGCGAGTGTGGTTTGCCGAGGCGCGAGAGGGTTGAAGGAGGTGCCGGTGGTTAGCTGTGTGTTACGGAGTAAACATGCAAACATGCTTTCGACTGGGGCAGCCCGTATATATTTCTGGACACAACGGAAACTTCCAAGCACGTTGGAAAACGGCGACACCGTATTTGAAGTACGTGCGTAAAATAAACAACAAATCGAGCAACACATCCTGGGCTGAGAAGTACGGAACAACAGGACTTGATTTTCGCGATAGCTTTCGTGTCGCTACGAGCTGAGTTCAGAAGTTCCGGCCGGATTATCAAAACAGAACAAGCGCTTCGAGCCAGTTAAACCGACATGCGTCACACGTGTTGTTGACCGGACGTGCTCACGCGAGAGACCAGATGCACATAACTTTGCTCCATGTTAGTTTCGTTTCCGGATTGTGGAGGGCGAGCAGGGCGAAGTGCTTTTCCCCTAGCCGTGTATGATAGCAAGCACCGGAAAGAGGAGACTAAAGGCGTGCCTTGACTCAATCGGTTCTGACTGACTGTGTTTCATGCTTCCGTGGACCGTGAAGCTTGAGCCAGCGGCGTGCGGTGGTGAAATGTACATGACCCTTCCACAGGTCGTTTTAAGCGCTAGGCGTTGTGGTACATACTTCAGGCCTGGGAAACACAAGGTGTTATCATTTCAACGCAAAATAACTCTCGGTCCATTCATCTCGACGGCCAAACGAGAGTACCCGGCGACTTGAATGCTCGCAAAATAGGCTTGCAGCCTTTATCTTGCTTCGTGGCCGAAACAACGGTCACGGTTTCGGCACCATGTACCATCCTCCTGGGCCACCCACCATCTCCGTACAGAGAATCAATGCACCCCTCTCGCTTTTTTTCAAGATGCCTATGTACATGGGCACCACCAAAAACACTTTTGTCGATACAAACACTTCAGCCATCGCGAGCATGGCCTGCTTTAGGCGGTCTGGGTCCCCCCGCTCCAGTACTTGGAAAAACAATAGTGTTGCGCTTTTCCTCGACGGCGACAAGAGGGCAGCCAACGACCTGACACCTCCTATCTGAGGCTTCTCCCGGTTGTCTTGGACCAAGACGGAGCTTGGCAAAGCAAAATTTCCGAAGCTAAACGGAGTTTTCCTCACGACTTGACGTGTTTTGCCCCCACCGGCCACCTTAAGGTTTTTACCGTTGACGGTAAGAAGTCGAGAATGGCCACCCCGTGCTCAGGCACAGACAAACGACACCCGCGCGGTATTATCGGGTCCAGACACCGTCGAATATACCTACGGTTCACGAATGTATTCGTTTTTCCATGCTTTGTCTCGTTCTCGGGGGGGAAAACATCTCTGATAGGGTGGTACACGGCCTGTTCCCCTCCCACAGATAAGCCTACGGGCGTGGGATTCGGTGCATTTTCGGTGCTGGGGGCGCCACAGGTGCGGTTGAGCTCAACTACTGTTTCTCAAACGTGGCCCCCGAACCAACGAAGGCTGCTTGAACCGTGCTTACATGTCAGGTTCGTTCAAATGCTCGCAAAATAGGCTTGCAGCCCTTATCTTGCTTCGTGGCCGAAACAACGGTCACGGTTTCGGCACCATGTACCACCCTCCTGGGCCACCCACCATCTCCGTACAGAGAATCAATGCACCCCTCTCGTTTTTTTTCAAGATGCCTATGTACATGGGCACCACCAAAAACACTTTTGTCGATACAAACACTTCAGCCATCGCGAGCATGGCCTGCTTTAGGCGGTCTGGGTCCTCCCGCTCCAGTACTTGGAAAAACAATAGTGTTGTGCTTTTCCTCGACGGCGAGAAGAGGGCAGCCAACGACCTGACACCTCCTATCTGAGGCTTCTCCCGGTTGTCTTGGACCAAGACGGAGCTTGGCAAAGCAAAATTTCCGAAGCTAAACGGAGTTTTCCTCACGACTTGACGTGTTTTGCCCCCACCGGCCACCTTCAGGTTTTTACCGTTGACGGTAAGAAGTCGAGAATGGCCACCCCGTGCTCAGGCACAGACAAACGACACCGGCGCGGTATTATCGGGTCCAGACACCGTCGAATATACCTACGGTTCACGAATGTATTCGTTTTTCCATGCTTTGTCTCGTTCTCGGGGGGGAAAACATCTCTGATAGGGTGGTACACGGCCTGTTCCCCTCCCACAGATAAGCCTACGGGCGTGGGATTCGGTGCATTTTCGGTGCTGGGGGCGCCACAGGTGCGGTTGAGCTCAACTACTGTTTCTCAAACGTGGCCCCCGAACCAACGAAGGCTGCTTGAACCGTGCTTACATGTCAGGTTCGTTCAAATGCTCGCAAAATAGGCTTGCAGCCCTTATCTTGCTTCGTGGCCGAAACAACGGTCACGGTTTCGGCACCATGTACCACCCTCCTGGGCCACCCACCATCTCCGTACAGAGAATCAATGCACCCCTCTCGTTTTTTTTCAAGATGCCTATGTACATGGGCACCACCAAAAACACTTTTGTCGATACAAACACTTCAGCCATCGCGAGCATGGCCTGCTTTAGGCGGTCTGGGTCCTCCCGCTCCAGTACTTGGAAAAACAATAGTGTTGTGCTTTTCCACGACAGCCACAGGAACTCATCTGTTGACCTTTTACTTTCTCTTTGAGGCTGGTGTCGTTTGAGCGGTACCTCATTTACTTGGTGTTGTTGTGACGGGGCAGATTGCAGAGACCTCGCCAAGCCGTGCGTTGATTACGTCTGCTTATCGCGTGGTTCTATACTGTAACCTTCTCATTATTGCCGAGGGGAACTAGGTGACCATGTGCGGTCAAGGTGGGATTGACGGGTTTGTTAGATACAGTTTGAAGTTTGAAGTTCTTTTAACGCCGTGGTTAATTGCTTAGATACGGGAAAGCCGTCTTCCCACTGTGCATACAACGGTCGATGCGATTGATCGGAGGGTTGTATGAGACCGCTGCCGTCGTCGAAAACCAACCCCCCCTCCCCTCCACGGCGCGCGTGCTGCCGCTTGTTTTTTTTTTGTCTGTCTTGTTTCGCCGGTGGTCGAGTTACTACTGATGTACGCACAAACAACAGTACTGGAGCATTTTTACAAACCAACAACTCTTGGATTGAGTCGTTAGCACGATGCTTGCAAAGCAAGGCCTCTTTTACCCAACGGCGATAGCATCTGAGCATAGATAGACTATTATGTAGTGTATGCCGGGTGATCATATGTTGTTGCTGCTGCTGCATCGATCGAGAGGTGCATCACCGACTCACCGACGTTGCCAATCACAGCAGAGTGCTCCCCGGGTCTCAGGTTACGTGCGGTTTACCTAATTACAGATGTTCACCCTTCATGGCGACAACATTGGTGAGTACTACGCTGGCACACCGCAGCTGCACTAGTGCAAGAGGTACAAAGAAAGGGAGGGGGACCTCTGCTTGACCCACATTCCACGATCCACGACCCACGATCCACGATGATACACACACTACATACAGCAGTATTGCATTCGCATGCATTTTTCTACCGAACATCCCAGCTTGACCTTCCAGCAGCTACAAGCTGCTTGTATACAAGTTATGTGTTTGTATGCACAATAGTTTCAAGCTTGTTTAGTCAAAGCCACGGGAGGACCCGGAAGGGACTGCCGTGCCGTTGGTCGAGCTCTGGTGGTGGTCCCTCTGCGCCGCCGTGTGGTCGTTGGCGGAATGACGAGTAGCGGCCGCGACGCCGCAACACCGCCGCCGCTACCCGCGTACGTGCCACCCGGATGCCACCCGCATCCATCCTGGCAGCAAGGGTGGTAGAGCTACATACTCCAGCAGCAGTTGCTTCACTGCCTGCTGCGTACTGCCTGCAGCGTGCGGTCGCAAATTGCCAGGCGGCGTGCGCACGCAGCGCGCAGCCGTTACTCGGGGTTGCCAGGCCTCTGTCCCCTGTTTCTTGCACTAATCCGAGGCCGCATGGGTTCCACAACTCCTCACGAAAAGCGCGGCGGGATTAGGTTTTACCATTCCTGTACTATTTCCTATATGTTTTCTTACTATATAGGGTGTAGCCGGTCCACTGCTGCAGGTTTGTAGCACTCTCGTAGCGCGGCTGCCCTTAGTCCCCGCGCTGAAGTACCTCGCTCAAAGGGCGACCAGTACGCACGGTGCATTCGTGCGTGGCTGGGAGTGGCACGGTCGGTGGTCGAGGTATTGCCTCATCTAGGGAACGAGAGAACGGCCTGCGAAAGCAACTAGCCCCCAGCCACACCACCCATCACAACGGCGGTATCTTGATCTTCGTACAGCACACACAGCCACTGCTTCTTCTGCGGACGCTTCAAGGGAGACAAGCGAGAGGGGTGACGCAGTAGGCTATTGCCTAGGAGAAGAACAGAAAGAGAGATAAAAGGTACACCCGGAGATGAGCATGCGCCGTCTTAGACTGCACTTTTGTTTGTGTTGAGTGGGCGCCCTTGACATTCCTGCCCAGGTCGCACAAGATACCACACCCATATGGACCGCTTTTTCAAAACCCGACTACAGGAGCAGTACTTGTAGTACTCTGCGCCGCACGGAGTGGTGACGCCAGAAATGGAGACTGGAACCGTCTCGTAGAGCGCTTTCTTTCCGAAAACATGTGGTGGTGGAGCAGAGGAAAATGTCAAGCCAAATACCATGCTAAATGGTAGTAAGATCGGTCCAGGGGGTATGATATCTTGCGTGACATATGGTCTACTTCTACTTCTATACATGTACAAGTGCAAGCACTGCCGCTTTCCATGCGTACTCCAGCCAGATCGTAGCAGGGAGAGAATGATGTGGACGATTGATTGCGTTGGGGTATCCCTACACGCTGCGGCGACCCGCGAATCACGGCTACTTTTCTCATCGTTGTAATGCGTGTGGACCGCATGTGTGTAAACTGATGTTGCTCCTCACAAATCCTTTCGCTCTCGGCGGAGACACCTCAGCCGACTGAACACACAGCTGATGGGTATCTCCTCCCCGATCATCCGGTTCGACCGCATGGCACGGAATTCACACCGCTCGCTTATGGCATGGATTGCGATACCGTTGAGCTTCCTCGGTTGGGAATGGCGCACCTTCTCAATTTTTTTTGTCCCAAGTGAGGAATGTATCAATCGGAACGTTGAAACACGCACACCTTTCTATCACGAACAGCGCGTCAGCACCAGACCTCTTGATGTACTACATTGCCATAATCAAATCAACTAGGTGTGTAGACTGCTGTATGCATCGAAGGTTGAAACACGTACACGCTTTTTACACGCTGTACTACAATGCGTCAACACCAGACCTCCTCTTGTACAACATTGCCACCACAAAGAAAACAACTCTCAACACAGCGGGTTGATCAAATATGTCGAAGTCCTTGCCTATTCTTGTGTACTGGGCTCGTTGTCGAGACTTGGTGTGCGTAGCGTGTGTTCTCTTGCGTGTATGTTTTCTGTTGTATTTCCGACCGCCTCACCCTACCTTTTTTTTTTTCCAGACACAACATGTCTGTACACATCGGGGCGATGACGATGAGTAAAAGGTTTGAGCGCCCACCCTTGCATCCCAAACGCCCTCGTGACCAGAGCATGCCGCTGCATCGCACCCAAAACCAACCATGGGTGCACATTGGACACGGAAAGAGAGAGGGGTGGCGGGGGGGGGGCACGCGGACGGCGTTGTTTGTCTGCACCCCCCCCCTGCCCCCCGCCTCTTTTCTTCTTCTGCGGGTCAAAAGAAATGACTACGTCGATAACGTTCCACCCGCACACAAAAAATTGGGCACTATTTGTTTGGTCCCAAACCGCTGGTCCTCCGAGACCCTCCCAGCGGAACAATCCTCTGGGATTACTCGGGCTGCTGTTCCGTCTTATGTCTTCGTGTTTTTTTCGCGAAATCATGAGAGTAGTAGGAACGGGGGGAGCAGGCCAGCGGACATGATAAAAATGTCGGGACGTTTGCAGCGGAAGCTTTTCGGGCGGCGGGGAGGGCATGATCGAATTTAGGCGAGACTGAGCCCCGAAAAGATGTGTCAATGCGTGTCATTTTCTCTGGCAGGGACATACAGGCCGGTAGATGTGTAGACCCTTGTCGCCGTCGTCATTGTATTCGCTGTCGTTGTCCTTGCTGTTGTTTGTCGTTGTTGGCGGTGTCATTGTTGTTGTTGTTGTTGTTGGAAGTCGTATGCTGCGTGTCACGGAAGCAGCACGAGCAGACGACACATGCATCACATCAAGCGTCCACCTCCTGGGTGTACGAACCCGGCCGTGCGGCTCTGTGCCCTCGGTACGGGTGCCTTTGAAAGCTGCTGTGAACTAGTGTTCCTGTTTCCTTTGCTCTACAGCAGTAGCACGTGTGTTTTGTTGTTGCTTACTGGCGTGTCAGCCTTCAACCCGAGCCAAAACATTCAACGCCCAAAGCAATGTCATGGCCTGAGCCCCTCACCCACCCACCCTCCCACGCTTGGGTGCAACCATTGAAGTTTATCCGGTCGCCGCTGCGGTTCGCATGCTAAATGCATGCAGTAGATAAGCCCCTGTTTAGTGATGGTTTGTGCCCAGAATATTCACCGGCACCATTCAGAACAGAGACGTACCAATGACATAGGCTTTTGTTTAGCAGTGGACACTCTTGTCCAGAGATTTGAACGACACTATTCAGGGCACCGGCCCCTAAACAGGAACCTCTGCTGCTGTACATCCAACGCCAGCCTTAGCTTCCTGACACAGCAGAGCGTCCTTGTTTTCAGCTATTTTTTCACACATCTCAAGCTGCACGGGTGGCTGCTCGAACAGCCCCTCGCCAGCAGACGTTCCTTCTCGCTTCTGGACAATTGTGTTTTTTTTTTTGTCCCGTTTTTACCGGGCACCGACCCACGCCTTCCGATAGGTGTTCGACGCGTCAGCCGGGGTCACGCAGACGGGAATTCGTCCACCCTTCCTCCGGCTCTGCGCTTCCCTTTCCTTCTTGGCGCGACAAGGGTTCAGCAGCCCTTTCCCTGTTTGTTGTGTGTGCCGCTGCCGCTGCTGTCGCTCCCCCAGTGCTGCCGCTGCTGCTGCTGCTGTACGGAGACTCGCCCAGAATCATCGTCGTTGTCTTTTTCACGGCCAATCAGCAGCTGGCGGAGGAATAGGAGAAGATCATGGCGAGCGGGGATACTAGGGGAATGCTGGAGGCCCTGGCTGCCATGCTAAAGGACACGGAGACCAGAACAAGAATGGTACAGAAGGTGCGTAGACGCCAGTATCGCTGTACCAGATCGGTGTCACATGCTAGCTGCGGGCGCGCGCGTGCATGTGTGTGTGTTTTTTTACCTGCATACCAGCTGCAAGCATGTTAGTGTCGCGCTGGTTTATGGCCTACGGGATTTCGGTTTTAGCTGGGTTTGTGGATGCGCGGGGGGTTGGCGGTACGTGGAGCCATTTGTTTTGGGGAGATTTACGTTTTTCTCGGTTGTATCGCCGGCCCCGGTTCTCGCAGGTGGGGTGCTGTTTGCGCTTATTAGTGGGCGACGACAACGGCCTCTTCTTGGACTTGAGAGGGGGCCGCAACAGGGGCAGGCGGTGCTGTTCGAGAGGGAGAAACGAACTCTCAGGTGGGGCAAGCCTTCACAAGAAATTTCTTCCCACCCATGATCCGTCCCATGAAGTAGTAAATAGCGCTTTCAGACACGAAGCTTTCATCTACCGGCACGACATTTTTACGAAGCGTGTACCTTCGCCGCCTGACACCATGCAACTTGCCAATCGGCTGTTGACTTTGTCAGATGGCACGCGCCCGTCGATTTGCAGGAAATACATAACTCACTGCTGTGGTGGTGCGATGCAAGCAGGTAAGTATTATCTGCGCGACCCAGCTCGTGTATGGAAGTAATGTCGTGTTGTCTCCTTGACAGCCTATATGTGCGACCCACTAAATAGTGGGTGGAAGTGAAGTCGTGTTGTCGCCCTGACAGCGCCAAGAATACTCGTACTCTATAAGAGTGGCATTTTTTTCGTCCTGTGACATGTGCTGCTCGGTCTCACCCGCCGACAAATGTGTACGGTAAAGGTCACGGGCCGTGTCTGCGGTGGTTCCTTAATAGGTGGGACGTCTTTTTTGTTTTTTTTTGCCGATTGTTTAGTCGCCGGTAGCACCGAATTCGCCTTGTGCGGTGTTTTTCGCAAAGATGCCGACCTTCGCACACACGCACGCAAAGAGACGGGCACATAAGTTTAATACTTCGAAGTAGCTCACATGCGAAAGCAATTACCAGCGGCCAGCGAGGCACACTTAACCAATTTTGCTCATGATTCCTGACCGGTCGCTACTCTGACTGATCTTGGCTTTAACTACAACGCTGCTGCTGCTGCTGCTGCTGCGGCGGCGGCGGCGGCGGCTCCGCTGCCGCTGCCGATGCCGCCGCTGACGATCATGATGCCCCGTCGATACCCGTTATCCCTATCCCACCAGGTCGTTGACGCAATCCTGCACCTCTCCGACGCCGACTTCGCGTCCGTCTGTGCCGGCGAGCTCAGCCCCGAGAAGGCCTTCATGAGCGGCCGTCTCGCCGTGAGGGGAAACCTTGTCCGTGCCATGAAGTGCGGCCCGGTCTTCGAGCTCCTGCGTCCTCCTCCCTGTGAGGCAACGCGCGTTGCGCCATCGATGGTTAGACGACGGCCACGAGAGGCGGTCGTCGCCTCCGCCGACGTGCCTTCGGCGCGACTGTGATGTTGTGTCGGCTCCGGTGTATAGCCTCCGCGAGGAGTTTGTGCTTGGTTTTAGCAGGGTTTGGGGATAAGGATACGGAACCCCTCCCTATCTGTTTCATAGATTTGTACAAAAATCGCCGCGAAGGCAGCCCTGGCGTTGATTTTGCGTTCCTGCCTTTTTTATTGCTACTCATGAAGTATTTTCCGTCAAATTGTGTGTGTCTTTGTTGCGCAAAGAGTGTGTGCTTGTGCAAGCCGGGCAGGAGTAAAGGGTACGTACTCGGGGCGTGTTGGCTTGCCTCTACTCGCACACCGGTGGTGCCCGTGTACTCCTATGAACCGATTTAATGTAAGGATGTCTTGGTGTTTTGCCAAGTAATATAAATATTTTTGCTCGGAAGAACAAGAGGAAGGGCAAATGTGAATAAAAAGTGCTTGTGAGCCTGTCTCGGTGTGTTTGGCCAGTTTGCCAGTATGTATTTGTTCGAAGGAGGAGTAAAGGGGAAGTTATACTGCTGATGATGTACAGAATAGTCTCGTGCTGCAAAGTGGAAAAAAGTGCGCTACCAACATGAAGAAGGTGCTCCACAATGGAACGATCACTCGAACCAAATAGGATATCTGCCATTTGGGTGTATTGATTTCGGTCACGTTTCTGTCAATACTGCCTTTCGTAGTGTAGGCGCATTCTGTGTTTCCGATCGCCCCCGCCTCCACCTCCCGCAACATCATTCGTATAGGATGTATGTACTGCTGTGGCTATTTGTCCATTGGAATTGTAAGATGACACGAAGAGGTTTCGTTCCTTTTCCCCTCTCGTGATCTACCCGATCATTCTGCATTTTGGGTTGTGGGTCCATGCGCGTGCACCACAATACTATATTTTGTTTGTCCTGGTAGGATTCCGATCACGGCGCGGTGGGCTACAAAAAAAATAAAAATAGTGCCTGTGTTTGCGTGGTACTTTTAAGACTGTACCGATTTAGGTTCAGAAATGAATTGGGTAGTCTTACAACATGATGGACCTGTTGCTTGTCGCACTCTCGCAACCCTGCCACACGTGTACGTGCACACGTAAAACCCTCTACCCTTGCTACCGTGGGATATACAGACATAAATTCGCGCATATCTGTTCTTTCCGTGGTGCACCCGCCGATACCACTGGTGAGATCGCGCATCTTTCGCACCCAACCACCCCCTTCCCGCACTGCGCGCTGCGTGACCCCCTTGTTGGGCCCTTTTTTTTTATATATGACGCAACGAATCCCTTCCCAGCTCCTCCTCACTGCCAACTCTCCCATCACGTCACACAGGCCAGACATACGCACTTCAACAGTAACAACACACGTACACAGCAGCCACCATGCGCCTAGTCAACCTGTTCTTTGCTGCGCTGGCGGCGCCGCTCGGCGCGCAAGGCTTTGTTGTACAACACCGGACGCCGCTGGTTGCGTCATCCCGGCGCGTGGGCTCGATGACGCCAACGATGTGCGTGCCTAAGGAAGTAGCAGCGGCGATCGTTGTGGCCGGCGCTGGTTATATATTGACGCAAGGAGTGCCCCCTGCGAAGGCGGCGGACATGGTTCCCATGAGCGGAAGTGCAACCGTATGTGAGTGCCCGCTGCGTTGGTTGTGCTGCATGGGAACTTGAAGTTGCGGCCCAAACGGCAGCAGTTCTGTAGCATTCTCTGTCCTTGAACTCTGTGGGATCGTGTTCATGTTTCATGTTACGCCCGGGCGAGAGGGATCACGAACTCCGTTGGGTGGGGGGGGTGTTGCACAGCATTATGTCAACTCCTAGCCCAGATACGCCCGCAAGATGATGTAAATGTGTAAATGAGTGTGGTCCTCTTACCTCTTACACACCGATCCGCCTACATCTTGATATTAGCCCGCTTCCATCTACAACTTCTCCCAACGAAGTTTTTTTTTTTTTCTGTGGGTTCAGAAACCAACAAGAACCGGGATGCTGCTTGAGGAAACACAGTGTTCACAGCAGAGTCCTATTGTCCTATTCTATCGTACAGACTCGTTTACATGTGGAAGAGATAAGTTTTTCTGTGCTTGCGAGAGCAAAAAATAAAATAACGAAGGATCCACGACAAGCAGGTGCTTGCGGAATGTGCTAAATACTGCTGCGTACACAACCAAAATTAGAACGTCGTCGATCGACGTTTTGGGCATTACTGCTGTCTTTATGTGCGTGCATACTGCTGTAGCCCCCGTTGAATACAAGCGTGGACTTTGAGGGACCCCGATTCTCGAGCGGTTTGGTTGGCTATGACGAATACCCAACTTTAGGCGTAAATGACACGAGATAACACGCCCCCTGGACAGATTTTCAAATCTCGATTTCTCAACAACAGGAAGAGTCACAGCGCCGAAAACGGTGGCGTTCAGGCTGTCTCGTCGAGAGCTTTCCGAAAATATGTTGTTTCATTTGTATGCATCCTCTTCGTCGTGGCGTAATCGGTCTTTGAAAAATGGGTGGGTGTGTTATCTTGTGTCGTATACGGTATATTTCCTGTTTGTGCGCTTCTGGGATTTTCCGCTACGTATACATGAAACCAAAAGTTGTGTCAAGTGGATACCATAGTTCTGCCCGACAGCGGAATGTCTCTACTTGTAAATCATTTGTGTCCGTGACATGCAAATCCTTGTGGGTGAGTTCTGAACGAGGGCGCATTATATACATGAGCACTGCTGCAAGGGATGTTGTGGACTTATTTATGTGTACCCGCGCCCACTTTTCAGGCATCACACGCGAGGTGGACGGCGCGCCACAGCTGGATGGCCCTGGATTTGTAAGGGCTCTGGAGGCCAAGTCTGTCCTCTCCCACGAGTCTTTCGCACAGCGAGATTTGTCGAACTGAAAACTGAGGTACATGTGCGCGAGAAGAGGGATTAGTGGGGTGGAGGGTTGGCTGTGTGCGGAAGATGATGTTTTCAGGGGTTTCGTAAAAGATAACCCGAGGGGGTCCACAGCAGAAGGGCGTCACTCCAATCGGGGCAGAGTAGAGGAGTGTTGTGTGACCCCTTGATTGGCATGACTTGCGGCAGAGAAGGGCGGCAGAACACAAACCCGGGGAGCAATTGCCAAAGCCTGCTGAAATGCTGGCGACTCTGCGGAATGTACTATTTTAACAGTGTATTCAATCGCCGTGACACCCGAAAAGCTACCGCCAGTGCGGCACGATCTTTGCGGGATTGCCCCAGCGGTGTGTTTGTAAGACAGTGTGTATTCTTCAGCAACGGTCGACCACGCATAGTGTACCTGGTCTGTGAAAGCTGACGAGCATCAGATATGAAAGAAACAATCGCTTGCAGAACCTGCTTGTAGGAGTGTTTGATTTTGGAAGATGCGTATATAGATTTATCCGCCTGTCACAGAGTTTGAGTGAATTTTATTTTGGGGAAGATGAAAATATCCATCAATCCATATCTCGTCTACCTGTGGACATTCAGGAGCCCCGAATAGTTTGGCAGTGAGCTCGAGCTGTTGAAAATCAAAGGCTTAGGGTGTGTAGTCAAGAACAGTTCCCTACTTCTGCTAGATTGCTTGATGTGTTCTTTTCAGCGAACGTCAGATCTGCTGAAAAGAGGTCCTCCCTAAAAACAAGATAATAGGCTGATGACGCAAAGTCAGCAGTCTATCTTTTCAAGTGACTTGTGCTACGGCGGTAGCAGCAGTGAGCAAGCAAGGTTACAGAAGCGTGTGCCACACCTTGTTGACAGGTGTGCGGAGGTGCTGTAGACGTGAGTCTACAACCATATGTGGAATTTGGTTCAAAGAGAAATGAAAAAAGTATGTTGTACGAAGTACAATTTAGTTGTATTGTTGAGCTACGCAGGAAACAGAGTGAGCTCCGGTGGGGGGCGTGCGTTTTGCCTGGTGAGCATTTTTTGTCGATTGACGACGAAACTACGAAGAACCTTTTTACCAGTCCGGAACCGTTCCGGCAACGTTCCGGGAACCAAATACCGTTCTATAAGACCGAAAGTACTGTTGCGGAAACGTTCCGTAATCCTTTCTAATCTTATTCTGGACTTTTCTTGAGAATGTTCTTGGGAACCGTTCTAGAAAAAGTATGCCCGATCTAGGAAACATTACGAACGTTACGGAATCTACCGCATCCGTCAGTGGATCGTTCTAGATACCCTTCCTGAAATATTGTTCTTCAAAGGTTGACCTTACTTCCTTAATAGCTGATTTTACCGTGTTTAGTGTACCATGTCACGTACACTAATAACCGTCATGTTTTGTGCTGAAATCGCCAATGATGTATGTGACATCGTATACTGTGTTGTATTCAAGAGAAAACCTATAACAGCAGTCTTTATCAGTTGATACTGACATTTTTATCACGAGCGAGAAGACAACTCAGTGCGTCGAATAGCTTCGTGAGAGATACATCAGTCGTGGCAACCGATGTCCATGGAGTCAGTTTCGGCAAGGCGCCATATAGTCGAGATTCGTTTGTTTACGTTTCGAAGACTCTTATGCACACGTCCACGCTGTGCGTGGCGCGGTTGTCTACAGCCCCGGCGTGTACCGTATGGTATTCCGCGAAAGACTTGGGTTTTGAGTCCAGGAGAGCAGGCTGATTGGACAGTATTCACTCCATTCCCGATCGCAACAACGGCACATCCACAAAGACACGTTTGGAAACATAACACGGCCAGTAGTCCATGCATGCACGAGAGCACCCCTGAGTCGAACAGTAGACAGCGAAGCAAACACAAGCACACGAGACTGTAGGGAACACCGCAAGTTGCTGGAAAAGAGCGAACCGTGCGAGGAGACAATCGACTCGCGACGAGCTATCCCAGAGCAATGGCTTGACAGTAGTGGAAAAGGCGCGCACCACTTGCGGTTGCTAGCGCGGGGCTAGAAATGTCGTCGGCTTGACCGTACTACCGTGCGACATCCAGTCTCACGAATGGTATTGCCGCTCCGTAGGACAGCAGCCATTCATTCCCGGGAGTGCTCCAGTTTATCTGACCCACTGCCGTGCATTCCTGCTGCCCCCGGTCCAAAACTCGATACATATCCCCCATCCCGACGCCTGTGCCCCGCTTTGTCCCCGTACAGGTGTGTTTCTGCCGCGGCGAGGTCAACGTGCGCGTGTCGCCGTAGCTTTTGGCCGGAGCTAGAAGAGTAGCAGAAAGGAGACGATCGGTTGATTCCAAAAGGGGCAGGCATACTGAATGAGTTGTAGATAGTGTACGAGACGCACGTGTGCCCGTCCAAATCGAGAGGTTGCGTTATGGTTTGTTGAATTATTTTAGAGAGTGGGTCGTCACGAGTATCGTTAAATCCATGCACGTTCAGCCTCCCGTTCGATCCGGCCGTGGTGCACTGGATGAACCTTGAACGTCTCCGACCGGGCAGCGTGATCCCAGGCGTCATCGTGCTTCTCGGGAAGTAGGAGTTGCGCTCCCTTTGTTTGTAGTTTGGAGAGGTGCGCCCAACGGTTTTGCGCTTGTCGAAGAAGGCCCGTGTTTCGCGCTTGTGCTCCTTGCTCTTGTTTCGTGTGCCCAAGAGCCCTTTGAAGCGACCCGCTCGGAGGTTGCACGCGCCATGTCGGTGAATGCCAGCCATAGTTTAGGTGGTTCTTTTCGCGCTTGGGTCGGACACCGTGTTGTATTTGAGCACCTGTTCTTATGGCCAAGTTCGTAGATTTTGGATTGTTTGAGGCTCAAGTTCTTAACTGCAATATAAGTTCTTTTCTGCCAGTTGTCTTCCGGTGCTGTGCGCAGTTCCTGTAGGTCGAAAGATTGCACCTACTCTCTCCTCACTAGCTAGCCATGAACTAGACTCGCCACCATTTTTTGTGTGTCACCATATATACGTAGGCGACGTTTCAATGTGTATGTAGGCTATGCCTTCATACAGGACCTCCAACACACTCACGTCTTGTTCTTCCGGTGTTTGCGGGGAATGGGTTGGTAAGTCTAAACTGACTTGCAACACACCGGGCTTCTTGTGCCTGTGGAGAATTTCAGGAGCGGAGAGGGTCGTGTCGAGTTGATTTCACTGGAGGAGGTGTCCCCCCCGTCATTTGCTGTTGTTGTTGTACAGCAGTGTAGTATTATAGTGTTATTTTTCCTCGTCGTGCTACTGGCTGTACCTAGACAGGCGTACCGTCCCCGCAGGCTAGCGTTCAACACACATCACAGCCCGTCGCCGAATGAGGCCGAGTACAATGTGTAAGACCGAGAATGCCTACATGGGATAACAACTAAATAATGGCGCGACGACAGTATGTTTTATCGTGGTGGCGCGGTAGTGTTCATACAAGCAATCGGACACTCACATCCGATATTTTCCTGCAGAGGTATACCGTAATAGTCGGAGAGTTGGCACCGGTCGGAGAGATGGCACCGGGGTGCGATAAAAAACCCGAGAAAACATTTAATTCGATTTACGCACCGGGGTCGGTGAGATCACACCGGGTGCGATCTCTTCGACCCCCAAATCCAAGATTGAGCTCTTTTCCAGCTTCCCGAATGAGGTACATGTGCGTACCGTTTACACGTGGGGACGGTGTCAGCGGAGCGCCACTCCTACACGCGGGATGCCAGTTGTTTTAATTGGTATGGAAGTTCCAACCGCACTCAACCAAACACACAACTGTACAAGCCGCACGTCACACCTTACCCAACCCGAAACTATTGTACTGCTGCTTACGTATTGGTATCCGTAGAAGAAGGCCGAAAGCGGGAAACAAACAATTGATACCACCGTGTGTGCTGTACCACCTCAGATGGAAACGACATCGTTTGTTGTTGTCACGCCATAGCCAAACTCGCATCAAACACAAGAAATATCACCTGCTGCATGGAGCACTGTTGTTACGCAACAGCCTACGTTGCAGTTACCGGTGTGCTTCCAACCAGCAACAACGGTACCTACACGTACGTGTGGTTCTGTACCGATCAATAGCATTGTCAACTAGCCTGTGAAGAAGACTGTGTGTGTGGGTTGCCTTCACTGGTATCAATAATATCGTACCGGTCGGGGAGATGACACGGGGGTGCGTGCGTTCAACACCTGTCTGTGTGTATTTCATTGGGGATGGCACCGGTCGGAGAGATCGCACCGGGGTGCCTTGAAATTTCAAAACGAAACGATTAAATTGCATTTCCGCACCGGGGTCGGAGAGATGGCACCGGTCGGAGAGATGGCACTGGGGTGCGATAAAAAACCCGAGGAAAAAACATTTACAAAAAACGATCACACCCGGTGCCAACTCCCCGCATGCCCGACTATTACGGTATGGTCAACGAGGGGGTTCCGCAGCATCTAGGGTGGGTGGGTGGGTAAATGCCACTAATTAGTCTCGCAATACCTTCCGTCACATAGCTGAACCGCCCCTACAGTAAATCTAACCGCACCGTGTTGGCACGGATAACGGGTATCTTTCAAGCCACGGAGCACCCCAATCGGACTAGTGGGTGCAGAGAAAGGCCCACAAGCGGGGGTTCAGTGGCTCAAAGGCCGGTAGGAGCAGCTCCACCAGCCCAAACTCTATTTACAGTGCGCCGTTTGCCCTACGAAGACTTGCATTGTGTTGTGTTGGCACGGCTCTCAGCTACCATACAACAAGCCATCGAACACCCCAATCGGACTAGTGGGTGCAGAGAAACATCCACCCACGGGGGCTCGGTGGCTCAAAGGCCGGTGGAGCATTCCGAAACACCTCCAATAGGCACGAAACCAATTGCGCTGTGTTTCCAGGGCACCCAGCTGCCACGCAAGACGTCCTTTGGCCGAAACCAACATGGGGTTCCCGAGATACGCCCAAGAATGTGGCCGCAGCACAACCTCGCCGGTGTCGTAAATGAGCCATATTTACGACACCGTGCGAAACGTTCCGAGAACACATCCTATGGGCACAACATCAACCTTGCTGTGTTCTCACGCCCACCAGCTGTCTGTCCCGTAAGCCGATATTCGGCCGAAATCAACATGGGGTTCCCGAGATACGTCCCAAGAATGTGGCCGCAGCACCGCCTCGCCGGTGTCATAATTACGGCACCACGCGAAACTTTCCGAAAACACTTGCAATAGGCACGAAACAATTGCGCTGTGATCCCAGGCCCCCGGGTGTCACACAAGCCGTCATTCGGCCGAAACCAACAGTAGAAAAAATGCCTTACTTCACACACCGCGCGAAACTTTCCGAAAATACATCCAATGGGCACAAAACAAACTTGCTGTGTTCCCACGCCCACCAGCTATCGCGCAGCAAGTCGTTTTTCGGCCGAAAACAACAGGTGGTTGCCGCTATTCATGTACTGTAGACCATCAAGTTGCCTTTCTCAAGACGGCCATACCACGGCCAAGAGCGAGGGCGCAGGTAGTAGGTGGTGTGTGGGAGAAAAATGGGCAGAATGGGGAAGAAATGGGAGTCAAAACGGGAGACAGTGGGGTTGGCAAGAGGGCCGAGGAACTTGGAATGCAGACTGCGGAGGGCGCACATCCAAAAGAGGCGGACAGGGGTGAGATATCTATCGGAGGTGAGCGTATGGGCCTCAAGGGGTAAGCCTCACTTTCCCACGAGGTTGGGGGAAGCGTGCAACCCTCAGTTTTCATGAACAAAGCGTGGAAGGAGGGTGGGGCGTGGAGAGCCAAGCATCCATCGCCGAGTACACCGGAGGGCATCAGCGACGGAAACGCCGCAGAGGAGCAGCATCAGCAAGAGGGTGCGGGTCGGAAACTGCTTCGGACGCTGCACAAGGTGTGGAGAAGGGCGATTGGGGTAACTTACACTATATTTGGCTAACGGAATAAGCTTCCATGGAAGTGGTTCACTGCTTCATGGAAGGAAGTGGTTACCCCTTCCATGGAACCACAATTACTTCCATGGAAGTCAGTATCGACTTCCTCCATGGAAGTTAGATGGCTTCCATGGAAGGCAAACTGACTTTCATGGAATCTGCTCCAGCTTCCATGATGCTTCCATGCATTCCATGGAAGCGGTAAAGAACTTCCATGGAAGTTAATTCGGAAGTTGATCCGCTTCCTCCATGGAAACACCCGATATCAACCGCTCGTTGCTTCCATGGAAGTTGCATTTCGAACTTCCACGGAAGCGCGACGAGCTTCCATGGAAGTACTACTTTCATGGAAGCTCGTCGCTTGACGAGGCCCTGCTACTTACTGCATGGAAGCACGAAAACTCCCATGAAAGCAACTTCCATGGAAGTGGGTGGCAGAGGTCGAAACCGACTTCTTCCGTGGACGCGCCGAACATTCCATGAAAGCAACTTCCACCGAAGCGTCTGGACATGTGTTCATTCCAGCTTCCCTACCCTAATGCAAACCCTGACCCTAACCCTAAGCCGAACCCAAACCCAAAGCAACACCACGAAAGAAGCGTATGGACACACAGTCATTCCAGCTTCCCTAACCCTAACCCTATCCCCGATAAGACCGTGGAAGCTACTGTAACCCGAGGCTGAATACTTCCATGGAAGCTGCCCTAAACCTGTTAGCTCCCGTGGAAGCCTAAGTTTCGACTTCCGTGGAAGCTATTCCACTTCCATTGGGTTTCCATGGGACTGCCGTGGAAGCTAACACCCATGGAAGTGGCACATCCATATTTCGTATTATTAGTTCCATGGAAGTGAATATCGCTTCCTCCATGGAAGTGTCGTTTCGCGCTTCCGAAACGTGTAGCCTTCCATGGAACAGGAATCAGCTTCCATGGAGGAAGTAGATCAACCTCCATGGAAGCTGATATATGCTTCCATGAATGTGGTACACATGTGTCAAATAGTATGGGAGAAGGGTCAGCGGAAGGTGTGGGTTGGTAGATGATGTGTTCCTCGCCTGTCAAAGTTGGTGTAGGGTATTTCTCCGCCGTATCTGCTTCGAATTTCATGGACGGAAAGAGTGAAATTGATCAGGTCCGTATGCATTTTTTTTCTCCCTTCATGGCCTCTGTCGTCTGCCCCTCTCGCCCCTATCCTCCACTTCTACTAGCTAGACGACCCAACCGGGGGCAAGTAGGAGGGGGGGGTTGGACCCCCTCCTGCGGTTCCTGCCTGAGATATTTTTATCGCGAGAAGGGTACAGCAATCCCTTCCCTTCGCGACTTATGAAGTCGATTGAGTTTACTAACAACGAGCTTCGCAGCGCGTCGCTTCCAACATAGACCAGGATTTATTTAGTGAGAAAAAACTCACTTTGCCGGGACTCGAACCCATGACCGTTTGCAGTGGTCTAAATATTTCACCGACATCGTACCATTTTACCTTGGATGATCATGCTGCTTTCATACTATAATGATATCCCGTTATTTAAGAGTGTCGTGCTACTGAAGTACTTTAAACGGCAGAGTTTGGACTTCAGACGCACATCACGAGGAAGCCTCTTCGAAGCTGATAGTGAACCATGTTATGCGCAATTACATCCTGTGATGTTGTGCCTCAGATTCGATCAAACAAGGGAGATACGCATGTCGGAGTCGGGACGCGGTGTGACACCAGGACCTCGGGCACAGCCAGCCCTCAATATGAAGTTCAGGGACAAGAAGGAAGGGGTGAAATTCTCTCGTAGAGTTACGTCAGTGAAACAGCATGTTTGGAAGTAGTCGAGACCTGGTTCCACACCGCAACATGAGACATTGAAAGCCTTGCCAATGAATGTCATTGGCAGCCATGAATGAGTGAACTTCGCGAAAACCGTGTTTACGTGAAGCTCTATTTCTTCAACGACATGGCAAGGGTTTTGGGATATCACAGATTTTGAATAACTTTCACTCCTAATTCGACCACCTTGCTGTGCTACCGAAAACGCAGGAGTCTTGTTTCAGATCCATATGGGTTCTCCGACGATTGACCCTCCTCGAAGCTGATAGTGAAACATTCTTTGAGGAATGGCGCCCTGCGATATCATGCCTGTGATTCGATCAAACAGGGGAGTAGTGCGTGTCGGAGTCGGGACTCGGTTTCAGACCGGAACGTTGGGCAGATAGCCCTCGACATGAGTGTCATGGACAAGAAGGAACGAGTGAAACTCTCCAGTAGGGTTATATACAATGAAACAACATGGTTTGAAGGAGTCGGGACCCGGTTCCACACCGCAACATCGGACACCGAACGCCTGCCTATGAATGTCATGGGCAATGAATGAATGAACTTCTTAAAGACCATGTTTCCATGGACCTCTATTCCTTCAACGACCCACACCATATCCCTTTGATGTGTCACAGAATTGTTCCTCCACGTTCACTCCCGATTCGGGCACCGTGTCGTTCTACTGAAACACAAAGTGTTGGTTCAGCTGCCTATCGGTTCCCTCGACGAGTGAGCCTCCTTGAACCTGACCGTGAAGCGCATCTTTGGCCAAGACGCCCTGTGATATTTTGCCTTTGAATGTGGTGTTGATTTCGCAGTATTTCCACATCCAGTTCTTCAACTGTGTGGTGATACGAAAATACTGAAAAAGAGGAGTTTTAGCTTCAGAGGCACATCCGTTCGGTCGACGAGGACGCCTCCTCGAAGCTGAGGGTGAAACATTTTTCGACAATGATACCCTGCGATGATATGCTTCGGATCCGATCAGACCAGGGAGATCTGCGTGTCTGAGTCAGGAGTCGGTTTCACACCGGGACTTTGGACACAGACAACCCTCCATATGAATGCCATAGACAAGAATGAAGGAGTGAAGATTTCAAGTAGGGCTTCGACAGTGAAACAGCATGTTTTGAAGGAGTCGGAATTCGGTTTCAAGCCGGAAGTTCGGAAAGATAAAGCACTGCCAATGAATGCCATGGGGAAAAATATTGTGAAGACCAAGCTCTATGTCTTTAACGACCCACACAGCTTTCCTTTAGGACGTCACAGAGTTTCATCCCAACTTTCACTCCCTATTCGACGACCGTGTCGTGCTACTGAAAACGCAGAGATTTGTTTTTGGTGCATACCGATTCCCTCGACGAGTAAACCTCCTGGTGTACGAAACAGGGGACCCACTCCTTCCACCACCGAGGTTTACACTCAGGTCTTGGTATTCGAGGTAGTTCCACAACGCCAATGAACGTCTGGGTGCTGTGCGCTGGCCGAAGTGCTGACGAAAATGCATACCAACGGGGCCAGGTGCCCATTCGTTTTATTGAAGCGATGGAAATTGTCTTCTCTGTAGATTGTTTTGTAGCCAATCCACCCTACGCCCTCGGTCGACCGCCATAAAACCGGCAACATGTAGGTGTACATATGTAGCGGCGACCGCTTGTTGGTTTCGGCCGAATGACGATTTGCGCGACAGCGGGTGGCCGCGGGAACACAGCAAAATTGGGCTTGTGCCCGTTGGATGGTCTCGGAAATTTTCGCGAAGTGTCGAAAATATGGGCTTGTTCGGGATACCGGCGAGGTGGTGCTTCGGCCACATTCTTGGGCGTATCTCGGAAGCCACTTGTTAGTTCCGGCCGAACGATGACTTGCGCGACAGCCGGGGGCCGTGAAAACACAGCAATATTGGGTTTGTGCCCGTTTGAGGTGTTTTCGGAAAGTTTCGCGCGGTGTCGTAAATTAGGGCATATTTACGACACCGCCGAGGTGATGCCGTGACATCATTTTGGGATATATATCGGCAACCACCGGTCACTATGGGACGAACGAGGGCTTGCGCGACAGCTGTGAGCTGTAGAAACAGAGGATGTGGTTTCGAAGCCTTTTGTGCAGTGTCGTAAATATTATTGACGACACCGGCGTCGTAGAGAGGCCCCATATTATTGCTGTGCCTAGGAGATGGTGCAACCTTCATGATGTTGAAGTATGCGGTAGCATGGGGTGTTTTCTGAATGGTAGTGGAGATGTCAGGAATACCCACCACTCTTCAGCTTGTACCCTCCCTCCTGTTGGACCCCCTCTCCCCAATATTAGCTCGATGTTGCCAAAACATCAACAACAGTAGAAGAATCTATGATACCTCGAGGCCTCCCACAGATCGGTCTCTCAGACGGCGGAAATGAGTTTCGTGTGTTGCTTCCACTTTCCCCTTGGCGCAACCCTTGTAAAGTAATACGTTTTCTTCCAACCGGATGTGCACGGAGATGAGGCATCAGGGGCTGTGCTTGCCAGTAGCTCTCTACGACCATTGCTGACCAACCATTGACCAAGTCATTGAACGTGACAAATCCGCTTCACTTGTTCGTTACATACGGAACAACACATTCGGGTCAGTTGGTTTCCCTGTAGACTATACATTTACTTCACAACAGGAGTCCTCAAAACCTTCTAGTGATCAGGTCAGGGGTTGGAATCGAGCTTTGCATACGACGTGAGTTTTTCACTCGTTTTTTCCGTTCCTGGTCGGTGGAAAGCGCTACAATACTGTATACACGTATAAGGGAGAGTGCCGCCCTCTCCTCGCGTTAGTCAATAATCGAAGGCAAGCACCCAGGAGGGGTGGGTAGGGGGGCTCAGGGAAGGGAAACATTCCACGTGACGACGGATTGGGGCTCAGTCCGGCAGAAACGCTGTGTGTGAGCGCTGATATAAAAGTTATGAAAGTAAAAGAAGACAAATGCAATACCACAACGACTTGTCTTCCAAAAACACAAACCAATGGCGTAAAAACAAAAACAAAACCTTACAGTACGTATGAATACTTGTCAGAGAGGTTACGGGGCCAAGTTGGGCTATTTATTGGCAAATGGTTGGAGTAGTACTGCTCTGTGTGTGTGGCGACACACTAGACACAAAAGTTAAAGTATTAGACGGAAGGCATTTCTTGGGGCCAGTCAGTTCATATGGCCATGGCAGGGGCGTATGGGGATCACCGAAGCGGGTGCCCATCGTTACCGAGAAACTGGGGATCGCATGTCATCGTTGCCGTTCATGGGCTCACGCTTGACGGAAGAAATACTTTTTGGAAGACCAACGTATTCCCTATTCTTGTACGATGATCGAGTTCCTGAGTTGCTCTCGGAAAAGGAACAATGGAGTCCCCATAGCAAAGCTCTATTGTGCGACTGCTTCGAACCAGGCTCTCGCTGCCTACGCTATACGTTCTACACACGGACATAGGTTTTGTGGTTGCAACGCGGTATCCACTCTCTACCATTGACCTACATTTCAGACCAGCAATATCATCGTCAATACCGATACCAACCCTCCACTTCTGCGCCTCAAGGCACACGGCACACGGCAAAGGTCAAGAGTGCAGTAAAGGTACCCAGTACCATACTCTCACGAGCCAACAGAAAACAGAAACTACCGACCCCCTCGGCGTCAACAGGCATGACATAGCACCACCCATTCTCGGCCTCAGTCTTTTCAAATTGCAACGCCGCTGAAATCGCCATAATCCTCACCCACACCCTAATCCCTTGTCGCTTTGGTCTACATCGCCATCGTTCTCAGCAGTCGACCTCTTCAGAGCCCATTCCGTCTTGTTAGGGCCGACCGCCGCTTCTGCTCCTACTAGACGTCCGTCGTCGGGCCGCAATGCTCCCACCGTCGTCGTCATCCTCGCTCAGACCGCCACCCGTATCCCAGCCCGGCAGCGGTGCCTCCTTGTGGCGGGCTCGCTGCTTCTGTGGTTGTTTTCGTGACAAACGTCAATGATGGTACGCTCAATTCCAGGAAAAAACTGTAGAATGAAAGGGAACGGCCGATGGCACCGTCTACTCTAACGGAAAGCTTTGGAAGCTTGGGTATGGAGGCACTGAGAGGCACGTTCTTCGGCCTCTGTTTTGGCGTACGCATCAGCCTCCTACACCTCAGACAGTCCCTGCTTAAGATACCTCGGGCACAGGCTCGATCTGCTCCATGCTGAAAGCCAAAGCAAGGAATTCGTAACCCTCTATGGTTTCGGATACGAAGCCCTACGGAATACCCTAGGCACAGGATTGAAGGCGCTCGGTTCGTTCAGTGGTTGGTTCGATCAGTTCAGAGCCAGAACTTTAGTCTATGCACAACGTAAAATGTGAAGACGACGACGACGACGACGTGAAGACGACGACGACGACGACGACGACGACAACGACAACAACAACGACGACGACGACAACAACGACAACAACAACAACAACAACAACAACAACAACAACAACAACAACAACAACAACAACAACAACAACAACAACAACAACAACAACAACAACAACAACAACAACAACAACAACAACAACAACAACAACAACAACAACAACAACAACAACAACAACAACAACAACAACAACAACAACAACAACGTGTTTTCCTTGTTTGATTAAACACGGGTCTTCTGCGACAGAGGAGCTCCTGATCCAAAACGAAACGTCCTCCCCGGTTGCCGTACAATGGAGCGAAGGACAGACAATCGTCGAACGCATGCCCATTTTCTCCCTACCTCTTCGCACAGAACTGAAGAAAATAGACCTATGCGGTGTGCAACGGGATGAAAACAAGAACCCCAAACAAGTCTGACTACGAACACATCAAATTTCGTGTGCCTCTCTTGTTCTCACCGACTGCTTGCGCCTGGCGCGACCGTAGGGCAGGGGCTCCCCGCACATTTGACACTCCACCGACAGCTCCGGGTTGGCGAATGTGCAATTTGTACATTGCTGCAACACCTGGGAGTCATCTCGGCCTGTTTGGTCGGGGGAGGTGGCGCAGCCAAAGCGAACCGGCAAGCGAACGATAAGCGGTCGGGGACCATGGACGGGAACATAAACGCACGGACGCAAATGCCTGTCATATTGCGGAACTTGAAGGCTTGCGGCTGCTGGTGGTTTACCGCGCTTAAGCGGCGAATCCCCGCATGACAAAGCAAAGGCGGTAAATCATTGTTAGGCCATGTTTTGGGGGAGCTGAGGTTTGTTCGTCGTGTGCAACTACTCTCCGTACATATATATCAGGAATGAGACTACGTACGTACCTGGATTCGGCGCAGTGCATATTTCGCAGAGTTTGCTGGAGGGCGAATTTTCCACGAAGAAGCAAACCGGGCACATCCAGCACCCGTGTCCGCTGCGAGAGGAGCCATTTCAGATAACGACAACGGCGAAAGAAGACACACAATTTAGGGTCTTCGGGTGCGGCACTGTTAACCAGGAGTTCAACCGGCAAATGATGCGCTAGCTGCGCAAGCTGGGAAGCCGAAAAAGGGAAGGCTCTACGTTTGCACTCCTTCCTGCTGACAAACATTGATACGTCCGGTCTGAGAGCGACCGGTCGGTAAGCTATGGAAAATTCAGCTTTGGTCAACTCTCAAGAGCGATCTTGCAAGCTGGAATCGCCCTGCAGAACGTAACATACTGCCAGCAGCTCGTCATGCTCTTTGTGCCGGTTGCTTGCCCTCTCGGTCAGGCAAAACACCCAACCTACGCCTGCTTCTCTACCTGGCGAGACATTCGCCAGTACCAGAGCATCAGCCCGCCACGTCAAGGAGGGATTCAAGACCGTTGTGGCTCACGATGAGAACGCTTTTCTCTCGGATTGGTGTCAAAAAATTGGAAGACCTGAATCAAACACAACGTGGGTCGTCAATCTATCTGATCTCCTTGATCCGTTCTTTATGTCTTCAATCGCATACTGCCGTGAAACCATACCCTTACCTCATCCCTCTCGATATCGAGAGCGACCCTTTGCGGCTGAGGGGGGTGTGGCAGCCCCAGATACGGGGTCCTGTCCTTGCCGGAGAGTTGGGACCAGACCTTCGCAGTATCCTGCCAGGACTCGGGGGGGGCGACGAATCATACCGTCCCCGGGGAGAAGGAATCGCAGCCTCCGGGGGAAGGGACAGCACCTGGTAGTGTGGACAATTGGTGACAGCGTTGTTGCTTGCTGGGGGGGGAAGGAGACAACGATTGTTGTTGGTTTCAGAGACCAGTGCTGTTGTTGATGGTGGTGACGTTTCTTACCTTGACTGCTTCGGTGGTGGTGAAACGCGGGGGGGGTAGGAGAGAACGTGTTTGACTCGAGTACCGTGATCGGTGATGCTCTTTGGGGACTGGGTTGTTGCTGTTACCATTGGTGCCAGTGTTGACGTTGCCGCGATGTCAGCGGGTAAGGCGGTGCTACGAGTAGGTATGGGCAGTGATTTGCATCTATGACCACTTCTTTTAACGCAGCGCAACGAAGAAGGAAGAATAATCTCTCGCCGAAGTGGTTCTTCATTCGGATTTGAAAAGTAAACGGAGATTGGAGGCGAGTGACTAGCTCGACTGAACACACATAAGGTTCTCTACGTGTGTGCTTTCTCTATTCGCCAGAGAAATTGGTCGAGAACAGAACCGTACTGGACATTTACCGAGAAAACGGGGAGACAAATTGGTGTAGGTCAGATCCCGGTCGGAGGTTTTATTTCCTACACACACAAACTAAAATTCTTCGCACAAAGCCTAAGAGCAGCCAGCAACCCATCAACGGCATTAGCTTCATCTTCTCACTGGGGGCGGCCCGACCGGCAGCCCGCTCACCGCTCACCATCGACCGACAACAACTTCGTGTTTTCTGCGAGCTTGATTGTTCGTCAGTCGATGGGTGGGGCCAGCTTCAACATCAATCAATACCACCGCGCAGTTGTGTAGCTCTACTAGCGAGACTTGACCTGCGCGTCCATAGCATCTCTCTTCACCAGGTCTGGCGGGGCCGCCCTCTTGAGGCCCACATCTTGCTGGTGCTTGAAACTGTTCGTATCGTGTGTGTGGATATGGAGCAGGGGTTGGAAAGGTCCTGGTGAATGGCACTTGTAGACAAGATTCTTAGAATTTACTCCCGTACTGTCTGGCGTGTCTGCGCCCCCCTTCGGCATAACATTTGGTGGCACGCGGAAAATTGAACACAGAGTCCAGCATCCAACCTAGCGATGGTTTCGCAACCTCGATGTCTCGGCGATCAGTCTAGAATTGTGAATGCACGCGCAGAAAGGTGTACAAAATTCTACTTCTGGTGGGTGCCTCCTGTATTTCCTACTGCATATGACAACCAATATCAAGAACGATCCTAACACAATAAAACATTGCGGTTTCCGCGTTTGGTCAGCGTATTGGCTAGACTGATGCCGCCCAAAATGACATAAACAAAGGATGATTCCTCGTGTCTGAATAACGGGTCCCGACTCCGAAGGCGTTGCGTTGCTATAGTGCACTCCAGTCCTGGGCATAAAGGCGCACTTACCTTCGAAGGCGTCCGTAAATGGAGTCAAAGAGCCTCTTCTCCTCGTCCGACGCTACTCTGCTGTACCACCTGCCCGACAGGTGGATTTGCACAAGTATTAGAACCTAGCAAACGAATCGCTGGCAGCGACCAAAGAAGAGTTTCGCTGGGAAAATGTGGAGAAGCCGATGACGGCAATGACGGTTTTCGCCCTGCCGGGTACGCTGCGCCCCCCCGAGCTCTCGCAAGAAATGGCATAAATCGCGGACATTCCGTCCCAAAGAACGAAAAAAATTACTTTGCGGTGGTAATAATCCCGGTTTAGCGACCTTTTGGTGTCAGGTGGGAACATGGTCGAGAACCAGAACTAGCAGCTATTACCTCTTTAGAGGCTATTAGTGGTCGGGGTGCAGAGGCGCCACGCGATTTTGCGGTCGCTGTCCAGGGCATGTCGCAACAACAGGGGGGCTCTAAACCGGGCCCGCCACCGTGGGAAAACACACCGGTCTCCGCGAGCGGACGGCCGCCTCACCCGCATAGAGCACCCTTATCTACACGTAGGTGCATGTGATGCTCCAACGAATCATAGTCGCGGTTCTCATGAGATGTGAGATAGGTCCACACGGCACCACAGCAACAGGACAATTCCTTCCCCAAAATGTTTACTGTGCGGAGGTAACCTTAGCTCCACGGAGGTAATCTCACCAGGACTCAGAACAGCAATAGGCTAAGCGGCTGCGTGCATGGTTGGCCTGCGAAACAATATTCGCCCCCGTCCCCATTTCGTCTGAGAATTCTCTCCTTGTCCCTCGCCTCACCTTTGCACGTTGTCCCTTGCCAGAATCGGCCCACTTCCTGCTCCTCTGATGCCGTCATATCCGCTGCCGTCAACCGCAGCTCGCCCACCGCTATAGACCGATTTTATGGAAAAGTCGACGATTGTTAAAGCGTGCATCACAACTGCATCAGACGAAAGAAAAAATGGAACTGACGAACGAAGCCTCCGCGTGGTACTGGCCGACCAGCGTCATTAACCCTGCCAACAACGAGGGTTCATTCGTTCGGTCGAAAAACAAATAACAACGACAACGACCAACAACAACCTGCCCGTTACATGATCAACTGCTGCCTTGAATAGTCGCCGCATAGGTGCAACAGGAGCACAAATCAATCCGCCGTAAAGTCGTTACGCGGGCAAAGGAGCGGTAGGGGAGGGTCTCCACATAGGACCAAATGGATTAGACAATCCCAACCACTGGTCCTAACACTCCGCCCGTCCAGAAACTTCTTCAGCGAGTGAGGCATTTGCTATTCGCCTATGCGCCAGACAGCCATTGTTTTGAGCACCACCGCCTATCTATGTAGACACCTTGTCGTGGAAAGTTCTGGCATGGCTGACTGCGCGAAGAAGAAGAGGTCCTCGTAGCTGACGCTGTCCGGGTCCCCCAGCCTCCCGAACCTCGAGCAGAGTGACTGGAGCTGGTGCTCGGTAACCGGTATCTGTGTCGGAACACACGAGCGGCGGCGGTGGCGGGGGCGATGGCGACGGTAATGGCGGTGGCCATGACGATGGCGGTGGCAGAAAGCGAGACGGCAGAGAGTTGATGGTTGTGGTTGTTGCCACGGTGGCGGTTGTCTTGATGCCATCGGCAAAAGAGTAGAGTTCGATCAAGACGGGCAAAGACGGGCAAATAAAATGACCATCTCAAAGATACCAAGGGCGCCGGCGGGGTACGTATTTTGAGCAGTGCGACTTGAAATTGTACCATCTTGTGCAGACCGCACGAACAAAGAGCAATTGGGAAAACGTTGTCGAGCTCTCCTGCTTTTTCAATCGACTGCAGCGCGGTTTTGTACCTATCTGACCGTCATACGATGAAGGAGAGCGGAAACTGTATTGAAAGGAGAGCCAAACTGGATGCAAGGTTGTTGTTCGTGTGACTGCAACAGCACCGGTTTTGTTCATACCTGTAGCTTCCTCATTGCCTCCCGGAAGTCTCTGCGGGTAACGAATCCCGTCTTGCTGAGGTCGTACATGTCAAACGCAGACCTAGTGTCCACGCCCCTCCGCCTGCATGCATGAAAATTGTTGGCAGTGTTGGTGGTGTTGGTGACAATGCTACGCGTTGTTGCTGTTGATACTGATGTTGCTGTTGTTTCACTGTTGTTGTCGTTGCTGTCATTGTCGCCTTCGGGGTGAAGAACCTGCCCTGGCCTACACCTCATCTTGCGTGTGCTCCCTTTAGTCTTACGGGTTAACGTCCCGACAAACATTATAGAGAGCGCCTCACAGCTCTACAGCGGATGACCGATAAACGTGCATGCTACTCGCGAAACTACAACTTGGAAGGGCATGAAACGGTCAGAAGAACGGTGGAGACCATCGCTAAAACTCGGAAGAGGAACCAATAAAATCATACCAGTTCCATGTTGTACGAGTACCACTACCGAAACAAGCAAACCTGAAACAGGAATCCTGACGCCGCATCCTTCGGGGTTTAAAATTTTGTCAGCAGCATCAACACTTTTCGCGCCTATCATGGAAGACGGAAGAACGCGCTGTCCTATGCAAGAATTCCACGCGCCGAGTCTTTTTTAGGGGACTTCTGTTGGGGCTGTTGCCGTTTCGCTCCGTGTTTATATGAAATTCGCGTGTGGTTAGGTTCTCAGCAGCAAAACCCGCAACTTCCTCTTTCGCTGGTGGCCTTCGACAGCACAGCCAGCGCTGGATAGTTTCCGAGTAGGCCATCATTGAGCACGCACGTATGGTCAAGAAAAGACAGAAGACACGAAGCCACGAAGAAATCGTTGCCGAATCGATCCGAAGGGGAGAATGGGCTAAATTCCATTAGGGGAACGAAACAGAGCGGCACATGGGATTCCGCATCGGTCGTAGGACGAGATCATGCTACACAGTGCTTCAATCAATTTCAGCGTCAGTTTCCGTCGACAACAGGGACCCAGGCGTCGAGGGTGATGAGTGAAATCATGCGGTAGTCTTGCTATGGTACCCCTGCTGCGACACCTGAGTTCCATGAAGCGCGTGTTAACCTTGCCCGCGAGCGCCTCCATGCCCTGACGGTCGAACATGATGCGCTGGCAGAAGTCGCCGTAGTCGATCGCTCCATCGCCGTACCTATGTCAGTTTGTACCGTTGTGGCACGCCGGTGTTTGCACATGTCATCCGAAAATACGACCTAAAATCAACGGCCATATATGTTTGGTTTGTGACCTCTCTAAGCGATGCGTTGGTCGTGGGCTTTGTGTGAACGTTCCGTCTGCTCTTTTGTACTAGCTCCAAACTTGAAAACGTCGAGCTGACGGGGCTTGCGTTGCCGATTGCTCCATCGTTGGAAAAACACTACGAATGTGTATTGGAGACGTTTCGGGAACAATGTGGGGTGTATGCATGCTTATTTCGGTCTGGTGCTTTGTGCCCTCTCTCATCCTGTATTGTACCTGTCGAAAAGGCGTTTCAGGTGTTCGGTCTCCTGGCCGGAGAGATACACACCTAGCTGCTCCATCACCGACGAAAAGTCATTTTCTGTCACCATGCCCCTGGTGTTCAGACGTTCGTAACCGCAAGCAAGCGCAAAGGTGGAGGGTTCATGTGAAACGGTACTACCGAGCTAGGGCAAATAAGCGGACAGCTCCCGAACGAACAAATATGTTTCCCTACTCAATGGCGTCGGCCGGGCTCTCTTTTGCCCCTCGCAGGCAAGGTCTCTCGGCAGCAATTTGAAGGACATCTTACATCCATCTTTTCCTGAAGGGCGAGCGGCGATACTGGTGGAAGTTGATACACTTGCTTTGACGGCAATACTGGCTTGGAGATAAACGTTCGATGAGTCGTACACCTTGCGGAAATGTTTCCATGGGAAACGCGACACGACAAGTCGCCCAGCTGCACGTCAACAATGTTCAGGCGATCTATAGTTTATCACACTGGACCACGCATCGACCGGTTCTACTCGGTCGCCACCTGTTGCGGGGGTCGTGAAACTCGAACTGGCGTGAGAGGCTGAAGCTGGGTCCCCACAGCTGCGTCTTCTCCAAGACCCGATGTCTAACCCTAATGATTTCGCAGCAGCAATTGAGGCAACAATGTCAGCAGGAGAAACGCCAGATAGCAACAGCAGAACATTCACAAAGCATGCAAATATGGTCTGCCGTCCATGTTCTACGCCAACGCTGCTCTCCCTGCATCTGCGGGTACCCATAGTTTCCCCCCGACCCTTCCCTTCAAGACTTTCTCCCGCTTCCGGCTGTGAGTCCGACCTCAAGTCACACAAAATATTACACATTGTACTTTCCTGCCTGCTGGTCGTCAAAACACACCAATGCCATGAAACTTAGCCCATCCGCCGGCTCCCCCTCCCCCCCTACAACCATCAAGGTGCGGACGCCTCCTAGAATTGTGTAGTCTCGAGTCCAGTCTTCAACCCTTTTGCTCTAAGATTTCAGGGTTGTACCCACCTCCCTCCTCAACACAATTATTTATGAATTCATGCTGAAGACAATCAGTTTTAAACATGCTCACTAGGCTAGGAGCAAGCCACTCATCCCATATTACCTACAGTTTTTCCGAGCAATGTGAACGATCGTGCAAGCTACATTATCGATTCCGCGTCAAAGTGAGTGAATTCTCTCCGAGCACCAACAACGAGGTATTGTTCATTCTGTTCGTTTTTCGTTCTGTCGGGATATGGATGTGGGTGGCCGCTAATTTTCATCCGCGTCAAGTCACACTCCTTTGCCCCTTTGAGCTACGCACAGTCGACCACCCTCCCGATAAACTTCCTGTCGCCGGCCCAACGGAACTTCGAGCCTCTCACAGATGCAAACACGCTACTTCCACCCAGCCACACAAGCCCTGAAAGCATTTCTTTACCTTGAAGCAACTTCTTCGAGCACGGGGTCCCCGCGATCAGCACCACCACCCCTCCCGGGCTGCCCGAGCGACATCATTCCAGCAGCGAAGTCCGTTGACGGGAGCACGACCGGGGGAGGCCATGACAACACCCCGCCCCCCGCGTACGGCGTCAGGGCCGGCCTCTTGCAGAGGTGCTGCTCCAACACACGTGGTTGTTGCAATTAGGCACATACATGCGATTGGCCGTGTCACTTTTGGTTGCGATGCGGCTTGCAGTTGAAGCCTGTGGCATCGGACTGAGCGTATGAACATTAAACTGCATCGCATGGAATCGAACTCCATCTGGTTCTTTCAAGTTTGCTTCGGATTGACATGGACAGCCTTGGGCTTGGCGTTTGTCGGTTGAACACCGGTGTCCATGGCGTTTGACTGGATAACCATCTGTTTTGTTTTCATGTTGTCAGATTGCCACTCTGGGATCCAAGAGTTACCACGGCTGAAAGACATCAGTGAGGTGAATCGGACTCTCCTTCGCATTACATTGGATACAAACAAGTTTGAGGAGCCTTGAATTTCATCGTAGTGAATTGCAGTGAGTTCGGTTCGACAGCATTGCGAACGAGGAAAGAGTGATGCAGGCAAAGCATCATCGGTGGTAGTTTGAGGGGAGGAGAGTTCTGGCAAGACCGAGGTCTTGGCACGAAAGGAATTACATCGAGAGCCAACCGTGGGTGGGGGATCTAGACCGAGAGTCACGTCAGGATATTCTAATGCGGGGCAATAGCAGGACGGGCCTGTCGGGAAGCATGCCGACAAAGGAGAGAAGTGCAGCGCATAAAAAGAACCCTCTCCTCCGTTTCAGTGCCTTGCAGGTATTGGCTCCTCGCTTGGTGAAAACCAACGCCCAAGCTGACTCCGAACGTCAACCAACGTCAAATGTCCAATCAGAAAAATATGGGTTTCGGCATCGCATCCTCGGGTCGGGTTGACGCAGTGATCGGCACCATGAGGTTGAAGGAGGAATAAATATGGGGCCTTCATTTGCCATGAGAATAAGTGGCAACGTTGTCGAGACCGAATTTTGTACCTGTGGGGGCGGGGTTTTCAGCAATAGGCGGTACAGCTCTTCGTAATCCACCAGCCCGTCCGTTCGCGCAGCTAGTCTGTCGGCCACCATCTGAGCCTCATCCTGAATACTCCGGTTATGGTCAAACAACGCAATATAGACGAAGTTGGGCTGATGTTTCGAATTTGACAGGCGTCCTGCGAAGGAGAAGTTGTATGTTTGTCCCCCATGCCGGGCAAGGCATCGTATGCTATCACAAACAATATTACAGTGAGTGACTTGCGAGGCTAACACATACACCATGCACCCGTGCATCACGTACCACACTTCGGCCTCCCCAACAGTGGATGCACGTGCCATTGAACGTTGAATGGGGAACGCTGCATGCCGAGCAACCGTAGGTACGTGGTGCACTATTATATGGAACCTTGGAGTTACTCGGGGTGGTTCAAACAATACTTGTTTCCTCGTCGCGAAACACGCCGCTTGACGTTTAGGACATCAACGGCAGTGAATACAGTTACGCCGACGTCGCCTGGAGGAGTGTACCTGAGTCAGTCTGGATCCTAGCATGTTGAGGCTATGCCGAAGAACGTCGAGCGTCACCAGACCAGAGCCAGTGTCGTCGGAAAGCCGGAACATCCCGTGGTACGGGCGATTTCTCGACAGGGACTGTTTGTCGGCAGAAGGCGGGAGAGGAAGGTCAGCACCAGAAAATTAGCTTGACGTTCTACAGCAATCAACGTGATTTCCGATTGGGAGGGGTTGTACTCATAGCCGTGCATGCCGTAGTCATGAGACCATTCCAATGCGGGGGGGGGAGTGAAAAGATCGGCCACGGCTTTGTTTTGATGAATGAATCGATATCAAAGACGAGCGAATGGCAAGCGTTTGTGAAAAGACTACCTCGAAACGAAAGGGCAAGACGTGAGTGTGGGACGCAACGACCCTCGACTCTCCGTCGTAGCCTCCACCTTGGAGGCGCGGAACGACCTAACATGTTGTTAGCTGTTGTTGTTGCTTTTAAGCGACCACGAGATGAGACTAGTTCTTCCGACAAGAGTTTTCCGCAGATACCTGAAGTATTGCCTCCTGGATACGATGGAGGATGGGGGCCGTCTCTTCGCCCTTGGCCTTCTTGTCTCCTTCCTGTTTCGGCTCTTCGGCTGCCGGTGCCGGTGCCGGCACCGCGGGCTTGTCAAACACCTGTGGACCAATCGGACGGCGCGTGATCAGCAAACATTAACACCCGTTCTGGCTCCTGTAAAGAGTTGGCCGGTCATGAGCATATGCGCCTCTCTCCTCCCCGCTCCCTCAAGAGCAATTGACCTGATTACATGTCGCCCAGAGATAGCACTCCGTCCTCTTCATTGACGGCCTGTCAACGAAATAAGTTACGGCACGACGAAATGTGCCCATTTAGCAAGATCAGACATCCTACTTCCTCTGTTGACAGCGTTTGTCTTTCCCTTCGGCATCTTACACATACCGCTCAAAATGTTCATTCTCCCCACATACTATCGCGAACACCCGGATGCTGTTCTAACCCAGTGTTTAAATCCCTCGCCCGTTGGAAGGGTGAAGGATCTGCCTACTACCAAAACCCCATCCTTGATCTAGCCCCCAACCCCACACCCTGCCCCGTCGACAGTGAGCCAATCACCTTGTCAAGGAACTTGTTGTAACGGATGTAACCGGTCGCTCTGGGGTCCATCCTTTCTATCAGGCCGCAAGCGCCGTCGCCTCCGAGCGTATTCTCTACCCCGGAACGAATCAAGAACCGGTGAAAATTCCTCTCGGATATCTGTAGAGCGCGAGGACAGAAAACACCATGAATTCATTGCTATTCAATCACCGACTTTCATCTGTGGAGATGAATTTGTTGTGCTATTGAAAGAAACCAACAATACAGGGGGGGGGGGGGGGGCGAGAGCCGCCGCCAGCGTCGGGTAGAAGCGAGGGATAGGGCAAGGGCCGTGCGTACGGTACTAGGAGGCATGGAGCCGATACGCGGGGCGCTGGTAGAACTTGTCCTCCAACTAATGCTCCGTCGATGAGGTACTGTAGTGAGTGGTGGAAAGGGAAGGAAGAACGAAGGAGAAGCGGGTGTATATTGATTCTTTCAAGACAGAGTATGGCGTGAGTCGCGCCGAATTCTGCCCGTTTCAAGTTACAAGTTCCACGAAATGTCTGAAAGTCGAAAGGGGTTCTTGCCCTCAGCAACGAAACTTGAAAGGACAAGACAACGTCGACTGAAACCGTCCTCAGCAAGCAGGGGGACTTAGAAAAGGGTGCGAGATAGAGAAACGTAGCGACCAGAACAGACAATCAGAGATGTATCCCTGACACAAACCGGGGATGGGTGGCACACACACAGGAGAAAACGGCCGAAGATATCGTACGATGCATGGCATTGTGTTTGTGGTTGACCATATCACCTTCCCCGAGGCGTTCCTATCCTTGCCCCGGAAGTAGTCCCGCACACGTTGCTGTCGCTCCCCCGACGGCGCAAAGGTCTCCATCGCCAGTCTCGCCGCGTCCATGATCGGGTCGGGTGGGGCCTCGAACAGCCCGTCCCCGCTGCCGCTGTCGTAACCGTAGTAGAAGCCACCTATTTACGGTCGGAGTATCGACGCCCGTTTCCGCCGTGGAAGCCATCGCATATGACAGGGATACGTAGAGATCAACAACAACGGCGGCGAGGAATAGCGAGTGTCCGGCTTACTGCGGGTGGAGCACATGCCGTTCCCGATCGATGTTGACAAGGGATCCGTTGATCGATGGTCCATTGCGAGACGAGCCAACGACGTCCCCACCGATATTGTGAGGAGTCCAAGTGACGCGAACTTAGGCGAGAGCCCCCTGCTCAGACTACTTGAAAGGAACATACGTTCGGGAGGTAGGGTAAAGTCAAAAGGTGGAATCGAAAGCTTGCCTTCGTCTCCACTGCTGCTGCCCCCGCTGCTGCTGCCGCTGCCACTGCTGCTCCCCCACCCATCCGAACTACGGCCTCCCAAGTAGCTCCCGCTATCGCTCTCCCCGCCATCGCCCTCCGATCCATATCGGCGGTGGAGTCGACGTCGCCGCCTGCGACGGGAACTCCTGTGTCCGTTCGAGGACAAAAACCCGTACCCTCCGCCGGTGTGCGGGCGTCGGTGGTGGTGGTGGTGGTGGTGGTGGTGTCGTCGCCCTTTCGGAGTGTTCTGGGGTTTACCGCTGACAACGGCGCCGTGGAGGAGGAAGTCGCAGAACTCGTGGTAGTCGACGCTACCGCTGAGGCCTCGGTCGAAAGATCGGAAAATCCTGGTAGGGTTCAAGTTGGCATCGTCGTGGTCGTTGATGACAGGGTGGTGGCGTTTGCAAAATGAATCATGTTTGGAGAAGAAAATCGACGTCTGATTTTCGGTAGCTCGTGCGTGAGAGAGAGGCTGAGAGGAAGACAAGATCATGGGGATGAGGGGGGAGCGAGGGCGAACTAAGGAACTGCTGTATAGTGAATGAAGCACGTCATGACCGAGACCGACACGATGAAAACACGTTGATGGTTTGTCCCCGTGATCGCGCGTGATCGGCTGTTACCTCAGTTACTAAGTTGTGTTCTGCGTCAGGCACCAGGCATATCAGAGGAGCAGCTAGGGTTGCATCGCTTCTTCGCATGCTTGTTCCTGTGCGAATTTTAGGAGGACCTCACGAACGCTTCCTGCCTACTGACAGATGGCGCTTGGACGATGTTGTCGAGGAGAGCTTTCTTGCCAAAACAACAGACTATGTGAAGATTCTGGCCGAGTTGCACCGACCTCTGCCTATCTGTAGAGCAGAAAGGCTCGCATACAAAAAGTAAAAGTCCATCATGAACACCCACACGAAGTATCTTGCGCATTTTCTTTAAGACAGAGCATGGGATAGCGACGTGGTAGAAACGACCCTCATCAATACATTCCGACGGGAAGATGCCGTTATTACTCCCACGATCGCGCCGCACCTTCGCACGTCCCTCTCGGCGAGGTAGTCACCGATCCTGAGTTTCCTCAGACCCCTCTTGAACTCCAAAGAGCTGACAGTCCCGTCGCCATCCACGTCAAGCTTTCGGAAAACCTATTTTTCGCGCATTTTCCACAGACGATAATAAATTTGGTGTTCCTCGACGGTAAATATATCTCTAACCATGGGGAGGTGTCGAGGGCTTGGTGATTTCCTGAGCCCCTGCAGCGCTGGAATGGCAAGCCGGTTCGGCGTTTCCAGTGCTCATCATACGCACGAACCGTACTCAAGAGAAACCGACAAGACAGAGTCGCGCTCGAATTTCGAAGCTACTGTCAAGAGCTAGAGTATTCCGAAGACAGGTGGTGATTGTGTGCTACTTTGACACACAACCTAAATCAACTATTTCCAAGAACACTACGAGCAAATTAGTAGTCGATGTCCGCCCATACCTTCCCCATTTTGTAGGAGTACGTGACCACCCCCGTCTTGGGGTTGGTGGATTTTGTGGTAGAGATCGAACGGAACTCCCGCTGGAGGCGCACCACCTTCCTGTCCAATCTAGCGTTCCCTGGGGGAAAACGCAAGAGATTATACGAGGATGATGTGTTCTTTGCATAAAGGTCTGTCTGTCCATTTGCTGTGGCCAACGTCTGGTACGACAACAAGTACATACATCCGGCAAACTCTGTCACGTTTGTGACATGCAACGGACAGAATACGTAACAAAAGGGGCAGCTTTGGGGATGATCCTTTCTGTTCACGCTACTGTTGCTACTGAATTTCTCTATCATCGCTACAGTACTTTATGTTTTTTCGACACAACCGCCGCATACGAGGGGTGTTTCCTTGAGAGCAACACCGCTAGTGTAAGGGAGACAACACACGATAAATTAGTGTTTGGGAATGGCAGGAGTACTAGCTTGTGGAAATGATATAAGGACGCAAAATGCGAGCGAGGCAGAGAGGGAGAAAGCAAAAGAGAGGTGATGGTAGATAATACGAGTGGCACGGCGGGGAGAAGAATATGGTGGGTAAGCGACTATTTTCAGAAAACTTACCCGTGAGTGAGTGCTGCTTGTCGTAAAGATCTTCCGCTCTCCAGGCCCTGCCGACGCCATCGATCAGCAACGAAAACTCAACCTCGCGGCTTGTGTCACCACCACCGCCACCACTGATGATGCCATTGACCGAGGCTCCATCAGTGTATTTGCTGTCCACCTTGGAAGAGCCAAAGGGGTGTTTAAACACAACACAAGTGATTTAGGGCCTTCCCAAGAGGGACGTTGTGCCCCTTCGATTTTTCAAAGGGACATTCGCAAAGTGTTTCGTCCTACACTGCAGGGGACACAGTTGTTGTTGTTGTTGTTGTTGTTGTTGTTGTTGTTGTTGTTGTTGTTATGTTGGACGTCGTCGCCGTCTGTATTTGTTATCGTTGTTGTCATCGTGTAGATCGTCGATGACCATCTCAATATTCGTTCTGATCATGTTCGCCTACGAACATGTATTGAAGAAACGTTCGATGTACACGACGCTGTATCTTTCCTTGGCGGTTCGGTTCGTCTCTTCTTTGTGGTTTGGTCAGGGGGCGTCAGGGGGCGCAGTGTCTCCTCGTAATGTTTGGATGGCACTGTATTGTAGACACACCTCGAACGCGCGTAGCGCCCTCTCAATCTCCCTCTCCTTGAGGAGAAGCTCGATCCCCATGCGCTTCAGGGCCGTAACGATATCCGCGACTGGCAACCGATTCTCTCCGCGGTGATCCAGCGCTCGCAGCCCCTCCGTCAGCTCTTGCTTGGCCTCTTGGGGCTGGAGAACCACAATAGTAGAGAGCCCATCATTACGATTAGTACTACGTGATCAAGCGGCAAGGCGTCTTCACGTATGCATGTGATGTGATATACTCAACGCCAACGTTTTGTCACGAGCTTGCGCAAATGACTCCATCAGAAGATGTCTAGGTTCAAGGCCTTCTTGTTAACAATGCCCCGTCTGCACAAATCAATCCGCAAGGAGGATCTCTTTCGAGGGGCAGGGCAAACATATTTGAACGAGGACAACGTAGCGGGTGGAAAGAGTGAGGTCATTTCAGACGCTGCACCGTATCGCCTGCACCAGGTGGCCCGACTCCTCAGCGCTGGCAAAAAACAAGCACCCTGTATCGAACTGCTGTATGGTACCCAAACATACAATTATCTTGCGTACAACACACGCCGAGTTTTCTCATGTTGCTTGTCATCACCCGGACAAAAGTTGACGTCCTCTCTCGTAACCAACTCGGGTAGGCGCCACCGAACCCAATCAACAAGGCCCAGACCTACTACGCCCCTCATGGCCAAAATGTCCACTCGCTGCTCCTTTAACTGCAAACTACATGGCGCATGTTAAAACAACGCCATCAGTACGCCCAACCGCGTACGCCCAACCGCACGAGTACTTCCACTTCTCAGCAATCCCGATGCCATGCGGGGATGAAGTTGGGTTGGTGCATGTGTGAACCTTGCTCTAACCCCCTTGTAGTATGTGGGGCTTGTCCGAATAATACACTGCAGCATGATGCGCCTCTCTTCCATGCATTGGAAATTGCGACAACAACAACGCACTCCAAGAATAGCCAGGCGGGTAGGTAGTGAGAGCCAAACGTGAACAACGCGGTTAAGGTTTATCATGCATCATTCATGAGTGCGCCCATACGCCACTTCTACAGACGACACGTTTCGGCTCAACACACCTTGTTTGGAAAGGATTTTCGGAGCTGTGACATGATTAGAACGGCGAGCGCGTCCCCCCTCTTGCTCCCAGTCACTCGGAGTCCACGGAATCTGTCAGGAAACAAGGGAGGAAAGAGAACATTGCGAATACGTCGGATGTGACAAACTGCAATAAAGTCATATGGCAAATCCTCCATTTGTTCTAGAGAACACAAGAGTCCCAAAACATTTTTCCCCAGTCACTGTTGAAGCTAAATATGCGCCGGTTGATACGTAGAATGAAGAATCGACGAAAACGTACACAAAACAGAACTTCATCCCCCCATCTCACACTTATTCAATTGGTTTTGTGCGGTGTCATGTAAAGGGAAAAGGCAACAAAGGTGTGCTCTAAGTGCTCTACTCGCCGCTAGTAATAAATACGCTTATCACACCGTCCAGCACGCTGCCTGAAATTCCCAGCACAATGTTCAGAAAAGCAGAGAACCCTCGGAAAAGATGTCTGCTCCCCCCCCGGACACTAAGTGCCGGACGCCATAACAAAGGCCGGCGTAAGGATAGCTCTCATAGGAACGGAGAAGTAACACAATCGAGGATGACATGGAACAGACGATGACGGTTAGTAGCCTGGTGGAGAAAAACAGAATTCAACACAAGAGAGGATGTGGTGGTGCAATACTTGATTCTGCTTCACACACCTAGCGTCTTCGCCATCGGAGTCGGAAATTTCCCCGGTGGCTGACTCCGCCGCCTTCCCGCCACCAGCCCCGGCTGCGGTTTTCGACACCGACTCATTCGCTGTGGCTCCGAGCAGAGCATTGAAGGGGTCGGTTGCCACGTCTTGGCCCCATGTTTTCTTTTGCGCGAAGGCGATGAAATCCTCCAGCGTAACCTCGCCTGGGGTGGTAGGTGAGCGTAGTCGGCGGTAGCAGCGTGGGGACTTTGATGAGGGTGAAAGACGAGGTTTATCACGTATTTATGAAACCCCTACCGAGATGGCGCCATTGTGCCCACACCATTCATCCAATTTGATGGCCCTCCGCACGGACGACTCGAACCCCCCCCGGTCTCTTTTGCGCCTACCCCCACCCTTCCTTTATGTACATATGCGTAGTCCCCTCTTGTTTTGGAATGTTGCTCTTCCCGAACAGTGTTCCTCTGCGCGCGCTACTTGCTTACCCTTGCGGTCTACGTCGAAGCGGTCTATCAGGGCCACCACCTGCCGCTCCCGCAGAAGCGAGTTAACGTGTAGACGATAGAGCATCACCCTGGGTAATGAAGGGCGGGAGGCAGAACATCAACAACAAAGGCCGCCATACAGAAAGGGAGGGAGGGTGACATTGTGCCGGTCTGTTCATTTGTAACTACAATTTTCTTGTAGAAAGCACAATTATTTGGAGGCGGACACTACCGCTTGCACACAGGCAGAACGAGCCAACATATTAGAAACGTCGGAACCGGTTAGACTTCCAGCTAAAGAGGCAGAATGTCGGCAACGGCAACAACTGGATGTCCATGAAGACGATAGGTGCACGGTTGGTGCGGCATCGCGATGGCAAGAACGACGAGTCCGCGATACGAGTCCGCGATACACGTCAACGGACACAGAGCACTTATTTTTCATTGCTACATAGTCGGTGCACTGAAACACTGTCGGACTAATCGTTTTCTTGCCATCAATTGGTACCAACAACCATCGATGCCAACATGCCATACCTGAACTGGTCGACCGGGATGATGCCCAGGCCCTTCTCATCGAACAGCTTGAACGGCTTCGAGTAGTCCATCTTCTCAGCCTTATCGTTGCCTCCCGCGTCGTCGCCAAATATTTCGTCGTGTTCGGGACCATTTCCTCCGAATCCGTCTTCACCTACGTCAACCCTTGCTTCCTCGTGGATCATCTTTACCAGGTCCTCGCACACCTGCAAACGGTACAACGAAAACGCCCGTTCTTGGTGACGCTGGGAAGGTTGATGGTGTACAGCCCAAGCCTCGTGCGGGGCTTTGTCGCTTTCGTAAGTCATCAAAGAGTTGGTGATGGGCTACGTGTCTGGCTGGCGCTTCGCGTTTTATCGATGGTGGCCAAGGCACGATACATGGGATGGGTGAAAAGTGATTTTTCCTTTGGATGGAGAAGTTCCAGCGAAAAAACGGCCAACAGTTCCGCTGCCAGGCTCTACCTGTCCTACCAAATACTGCTTCTGCTTCCTTCGTGCGCTGTTGTGGATCTCTCGACGGTACTGCCAACGCCGACCTCGTTTACAAATGAGCATATCGTCACCAACAGAAGAGAAACGTTGGTGATGTACTACAGTACTGCCGTTTCCACGATACTTAACACCGTGATACTGTTCGTTGGTGATGGTTGGGGTTGAGAGAGAGAGAGGCGAGTGAGCGAGAGTGAAAGGGAGTAAAAAGGATCGGACATCTGCTAGCGTCTGGTTTCGAACGCGTTTGAAGCCGATGGCCGTCAGGGATATCCAATCCAAATTGCGCGCCGGTACATATGGTGCATGCCCGATACTGAACACCCGGCTCTTGGCCATGCGCTCGGCGTAGCTTTCAGAGAGTGCTCATGAGTGGAGGTGGCGGCGTTCGACGTGGTCTGCCTCCGCCCACTTTCGTTGTTTCGAATACTTGAAGTTGAGGATGCCATTACTTGAATTCATGGATATTCTATTGCGTCCCTAACATTCGCGCCCGACCCTCACCTATCCAACTTCTGCAGAGCTTTCACCTGCATAAACGGAAACTGCTGCAACAGCGCATGCTCTGAATCGACACGGAGGGGGCCAAAGCTTTTCACCAAGATAGATCTAGCGCCCTTCGGTTGCGAAAAGAGCCTTTGAGTCACAAAATTCGAGTCACATAAAGTTGAGTTACGTGCCCGAATGAATGTACGGTTTCACGCCACACGTGGTTTGCGTTTACGCACGAAAGCGAAACATTGAACAAACTGGATCGTCATTCCTTCTACGCAAACAACACAACGCTTCGGCTCACCAGATTCAGCGCTTCCTCCTCCGTGTGCGCGATGTCCTCCAGCGTTACCGCCTTGGTGCTCTCGTGCTCTTCCAGACACTCCCCGCACAGTCCCTCCAGGAAAGCGTGAGCATCGACGACGTTGTGCTCGGGTTCCTCTGCTCCCACGAGCTGTGCCAGGTGGGCCTTTCCGGGTGAGAGTACGCGTACGAAGCATGCAAGGGTCGAGTGAGTTGTGGACTGCATCCCACTGTGCCGCCGCGAGCGGTGCATAGAGAAAGAGAGAGACTGTGAGTCCGCATCCGAGGGGGTGCACACAAGGGCGGGAACATCTAGCCCCGCTTCACTGAGCCGTGTAGAGTTCAGATCCGGAAACTTGGCGAATGGCCTACTGCAGGTGCAAAGCGAGTGAAAATTCAGGCCCTCTCACCCACTCAGTCTCGTGTATGCCGTCTCGATCAAGCTTGTTCCCCTTATGCCCAGCCAGACCGTCCCGAATGTGCTCGATGGTCGTGAAGTCCTGGTCGTCCGGCCTGATCGCCTTCACCAGGGCTTCCAGCTGCTTCGTGAAGTCCTCCCTGTTTGTCGATGATAGGAAACGCACCGCAAACGTCAGGTACACTGTCATCTGATCCCCTCTACGTTCCACCCGACGTTTGGGCCGAAGCAGAAACTTCATTCTGTTGATATGTTCTGCACTGGACATAGAGAATCGTTCAGGCTGCATGACGAAATCAACGTGGTGGAACAAGAACGATCAGGGAAGGAGTGCAGCACCATCATCACATATCGTACTCCTCTGAACGACGCCCCACAAACGCTCGGTTAAGTTCTCTGCATGTGTGTGCAATCCTGTTTGAATTGGTTCGGAGCCATCGGTTCAGTCGTAGGGCCGTGCAAACAGAGAGCACAAGTAGCCTCTGGTGATCACCTTCGAAGGCAGCAGCATTGATGGAACACGACAAGGTGATTGCGACTTCAGAGTAAATGTGAGAACAAAAACCCGCGAACGCAACTTCGTCCCGGGTCTTCTCCGACCGGTATTTCGAAACCTGACCTTGCAGGAGAATTTCACATTGGGGATCTGTCTTTGTCTTAAGACGAAGACTGGGTTCATCTGGAAGTAGAAAACCAAATTGCGGATGCCTGACAATTGTCCTCAGCATGTTCTTTGGTCGCCGAAAAATATAGGCCCCGAAAAGAACACACCGGCAGCTCTTGCGGTTGTCAGAGAGAGTATCATTCTTGAACACCTCTCCAGGAATTTACACCTTACTAGCTCATCCATAGAAGCTACTCTCATACCAAAGTGCTTTAAATGTGGATGAAATTTTCCCGAAGATACTAGATGCGGTGCGTACCTGAGGGCTGGGTCTTCAGCATCTCCGTCCCACATTCCCGTCCCCGACATAGAAATGCCTCCAATCGCACCTCCCTTCGCAAGGGGCGTGAGTAGTGCCGTGGATTCCCCCACAGCTAGACCGCCTGCGGTACGGCCAAGGCGAGAGGGGGATCCCCCAGCTGTCCGAGGCCTGCCCCCGATAGCCCGAGACGGGTTTGTTTCGGGAGTACGATCAACACGCCGAGGAGGACGGGTGGGCGGGGTTGATTCATGTAAGACAGTACACCATAGACCTCGGTGGGCTCCTGATTTCCAAGTGAAATGTAGAGACGTCATGGAAATATTAAGCAAGGGGTCAACGACCGATTATCCAACGGGTGTTCGTAGACGTTTTTCTTGCGATGACCGAAAAAATTGAGAGGAAACCCCGTAGTTGTACGAACGACAACCACCTACCCTCTCTTTGAAATCACACAGGGGAGCGAGGGGCGCAAAAGCAGAAACGTTGAAACCCAAGCGACTTGCTACGAGACATTTGTGGCTGCAGATCAAAAGGGTACGACCAAACACACGCCTCTTCTTTTACGTCTACCTGCCCTACATGTATGCTCGCCCTCACTGTCACATCAAGGCATCGCCCTTGATCGAAACGACCGCCGGACTCGACTAGGATCCGTCGTTCACCTGTGTAGCTCCGTACCGCCACAGCCCAGGTTACCACCGGCAGCATTGAAGTTCAGGCTCGCTCCAACGTTGAACGTGGCGCCGAGCGACGCTGCTTCCGCGACCGCGGCGGTGCCCCCATGCGCGACAACCTCCTGGAAAACCTTGCGATGCTGGCAATGCCGGACGCGCCTTTTGCACAATGGAGTTTTTGTCGTAGATTTTGCGGATAAAGTGATAGAGAGAGGGGGAGGCTCTTATCAAGAAGGAAATTTCGATAATTTGGGGGGGCGTTGGCAAGAGAGTGAGTAACGGGCGGGGGTCTACTATTTGTGCGCCTCGCGTATTCCCTACGTCATTGACCAAGCACCCGCCGTAGTACAGACGGAAACAAGTCAAGTTCTTGAGCCAGAAGTTGCTGAATTTGTCCTGCTTTGAATTGCTCCTACCTCTCATTTTTTCTGGTCGCTCTCAAGACGAAGCCATGTATGCGCGAGGGCACCAACCTCGTGACAGCGCGTTGAATCGCTAACACCACCTACGGCTTTTTCCACATTTGAATGGTATTTGAATGGCTTGGTGGCCCTAGGAGTGTCACCCCTCTGTCACTCGAGAACAATTCGGCGCATCGTGGGGAAATAGTTAAGTGGTACCGAAAAAAGCGAAAATTTTGTGATTCTGATTGAAAATTGGCGTGAGGTTGTCGACTCAAGCAGGATTCTTAAACCTCGAAGTTACGGATGTGAAGGTCGCCTTCTGCCCCGTCCTCCCACCCCGCCTCGTCTATTGCACAATCGAGGCTGACGAGACGGGAGGGTCTCGCAATAGAGCGCGTTGGACGCTTCTCCACTCCCACCGCCGTCCTAGGCTGTTTGATGCCTTCTTTCTACGTGGCTCTCCCCCCCCCCTCTACTAGTCTACCACCGCGCATATGCAACATTTCGTCCACAATCGTGCAGCGTACCTGTATGCCTCGATGAGGCTAGGAATGGCCTCCTTCTCGACCATTTTCAGCAAGATCCCGATGTCCCTCGGGGGCACCGCGATGAGATGGTGGAAATCTTCCTCGCTCACGTGGCCGTTTCCGAGCGGCGCCATGCGCATCACCGTCTGGTGGAGCTCCCGCTGGGACAGCCTTGGGGTGTGGCAGACAGAAAAGGATCGCGGCAGTGAAGAGTCGTGGCTATTTCTCATGTTGCTGTTTTTGCTGTTGTTGCTGTGGCTGGTCTAGGGTGGGGGCGTTATTCCCTCCAAATAACTTCCAAAACCGTCGTCAACGAACAACTTCCAGCTTGCAGCTACGTTCACGTTGGGTGCAATGGCACTGGCCTACAGGTTCACTCTTGTTCGGAAATTTGACAGATGACAACCACACCGAACCTCTCTGCGCTACACACTACTCCACGACGAGTGACCTCGTGAGGACAAACACAGGGCGCCGTTGGCGTCTCACTTCTGGCCGTTGCGCGCAGCGGATATTTTTCCGCCATCCGACAAAACCGTGATTGACGTCAACGATAGACACTCTTTCGTCACACCTCGTCACCACATCGGTCACCGCATGTACTAATGCCTGCGAATCCCGAGAAAATCGACCCTAGTCATGGTGGCCATCCGCGTCATCACCGGCGGGCGGGGGGAATACCTACCTGATGTTCAGTCTTTCCAGGGCCTGGCCGACATCATCGACGGTGAGGTAGTTCGGGAACGCCTTCTTGTACGCTTTGATATGGCGCTTCCTCAAGTCCTGCCACGCTGTGCCGCTGCCGACACAAGAGCAACATCAGAAGAATGGGCAGTGTCTCCTTGAACAAACAGAAAGTGCGTATCTTGGCGTAGACAAAAAACACGAGGCAAAAAGTCTATTTGACAGCAAAGTACCGCAGCAAAAGCGCGAGCAAACTTAGAAACGAATAGATTTCAGAAGTACCGCCACAGTGCTTGTATTTCTTGTTTCGGAAAGCAAACTTCACTAGGCCACCCCTCAGGTGTAGGTGAAGTGTCGAGGGAGATTTTTTTTCCGTAGTCCTGCGTAGGCTTCACCTGTCAATGTGACCGATAGTCTGCTTCTTGATCTTGTCGACCTGCTTGTGCAGAGCGTCCTCCCTGATAGCTTCTAGGGCTCGAGTCACTCTCGCAGCGCGCCTCCTCTCCTTCCGGTCCCGCGTGAGGAAAAAGTTGAGGAAGTTCAGCAGGTCGATACGCCCATCGCCATTGGCGTCGAACCTGTTCGTGCGTTGGTGTTTGAAGCACAACGCTAATGTGATGCGCTTCTACGGTAGCTTGAAGTGCCGAGAGTCTCGCATGTCTTTTCCATGACAAAAATCATGCCCTGGTCGCTCGAAGGATTCGCTTTGATTCCGTCTGTGGATTGCTGGGCGTGTTGATCGTGATGCATGTAAATGTGGCGTAGCTCGTGCCCACGTTCCCGAGCGGTGTTTGGGTTCCCATGTGGGATTGGGCTTGGAGTTAATAGAGCCCAGGATAGATGCTGACAAGTTCGGCAATCTTGTCCGAATCATAAGACGTACACTGCAGAGGTCAACAAGTCATTACTCTCTCCAATATTTCTGCGTTGTTGGTAGTGAATGGTGGGTTCTGGTTGTGACCAAGCAAAGGCTGTTGGTCGTCGTTGCCGCAAGCACTAAACCACACAACCGACCTTTCCTTGACGCGCTCCTGCTCATGTGCTGTGAGATATATCCCCACGCCTGCTAGCATTTCGCTGAACTGCTCCCGCGTGAGCACCCCGGTCCCGTCCTCGTCCACCTGAGCGAAGCGTCGCCGGAGACCCTTTATCTGAAAAGGATTTGCAGCACGACGTGGAGACAGGATTCATGAGAAATCTGCTCTGCAAGCGCTCTCTCGTGAAGTTAGTAACAACAATCGAGTGAAGTGAACATATATGTTTCATGTCAAAGACCTAATGAAATGTCATTAATAGTGAATGGAAGAATTCGGTACATCTCCCAGATCTGCGCACGCACTTGGTTTCTTATTGGTAAGCCCTGGAGGCGTGTCGGTGCAGATGCCTCGGTTCGGTTTTCTGGGGTTCCAAAATGAGAGAACGTCCAGCGTTCTCATTCTGCTACCTCGCTGCTCCGCCAGCAAGAGTTTGGTAGACGCGTGTCCGCTTGGGCCAAGGGCAACGTTCTTGGAAAACACAGTGTGTAGCACGTAGTTCGTGTTCAAGGGCCACGCAAATGGAGGTCAGCAGCTGGTTACGTCGACGTTTGGACGATACGTAGCACACTGATCGTAGTTTTTCTAGGTACTGACAAGCGAGTGAAATGCCCCCGACGCCCATTAGCCTACATGTGGTTTGCCCTGCAGATGTTTTAAGGAAGTGACACTCTGTTCACCGTGAAACACTGGCGGCGTGGACGCCATTTCTGGTACCAACCTGGACCACCAAGGAACAACGGCCTAGATCAGGTTTCGGTGACTACGTAGTGAACATGCGTCGTCTTGGTGACGTCAAGTTCGTTTTCCCCTCGGCTCCATCTTCCTCGTTTTCTTAGAGTCACCTACGCTTTGGCAACTTGCTTTTTGTTCTATGCCCCCCAATGGAATTGGCTGAGTGCCCATAGAGTGCCCATGGAATGCCCATGAAGTGCCCATGGGTCGTCCATGGGCAATCCATGCAATTAAATGCTCCATGAGCGCTTCCGGTCCGTCGAGATTCCCATGCGGGTTAGCTATTCCATGGGCTGCCCATGAAAGACGGCCATGGGCAGTTTCATTGTCCCTTGATCGAGAGCCGATGGTTCACTTTAATTGCTCCCACGATGGGCGGCCCACGCGGCATGCCCATGGGCTTGCTCAAGATGCTCATCATTGGCGTCCCAGAACGTTCACAATGAGCAGTACCTATCGAATTCTCACCATGGCCACCAGTGAATGCGCGTCATGGATGGGCGATCAATGGAATCATGCCCATGGGATGTCCACCATGTGCACGCCCCAAATGTCATCGTCGGCAGCCCATAGAATGCTCACAATCAACCATGCCACACTAAATCGTAAGTTATCATGAATAACGAGTAACGCGGCACGGCGGTTTCAATGCTCTTCCTGTGCTTCTCGTACCTGCTCCTTCCTTGACGCTCCCGCGGCAGAAAAAATCCCCGCTCCAAACTTCCTCCGGAGCTTGTCGCACACCTCGTCTAGCTCATCCTCGGTCAACGCTACAAAGCTTAGAAATTCGTCCCTACCAGAAACGATTCCGAGGGGAGAGAGATTGTCAGGTAGAAAGCAAGCGTTAGGCCTCGAGTTTCGACACATGTTTCGGCGATAGTGGCCCGACAATGGCACAACGATGTAGACCCTCGCCCCTGTACGAACATAACAAAGCACGATAAATTTCCTTCTAGAGGGTGGGTGCCCTAGCCTATGCACACTTTCAATAGGGGAGGTTGCCGTAGAAGATCGGGTCCTTAGTTGCACCTGAACACCCTTGTAAGGGATGTCCTTCAGGACGACTGCTGGAACTCATCAGACATTCAGTGTGCTCCAAGAGCTAAACACGACAAACGCACAAGTGACACAAAAAAAATGGTGAAACCCAACAACGGCAGGGCAGACCACACGCACAAACACGTTGGAAGAGAAATGAAAGTCGCATCGAGGAAATCGAACGTGCAAGCACTTCTCGGGGAGAAACCCCAACGAAATGAAAAGAATTGAAAACATCAACACTGAAACTCGCGCGGAAAAAACAAAACGGGGGCATAAAGCGTTCGCGGTGGGTCGATCTCCAAGTCCACGTGTGCTGCATAGGTACCTGGAGACACTATTGGTGGCGTCGTGGTCAATCCTGCCGAACAACAGCTTCAGATCTTTGTTCTCGACGTTGAGCCCCACGCCCTTCAGGAGGTGCCGGAGTTGCGCCTGGCTGAGGAACCCTCGCCCTTTCGGGTCGTGTTTGTTGAAGATGGCCTGAGTCAAGACAAATTGCAGTGTGTCTTTTGTCGTGAGGGCTAACCAACAGCAATAGGCAAACACAGAGACACGAGTCGAACTACAAGTGGCACGGATTTGCTGCTAGTGTATGCTCAAGCTGGCTTTCTGCTACTTGTGTTGTTTGTGTGCAGCAACGTTTTCTTGGGACGTCTGCTTCAGTCAGACTACGGTATGCATACCAACAGTCGGGTCTCTTTTCATGCATGCCATCCCATATTCAATGGCCGACGTGGTACCGATACTAGGGATGTGATGTATACCCGAGTCTGGTATCTCCACCTCTACAGGCTAGTTTGAAACCCCATTGCTTCTGATTGTTAGAGGTCTACGTTTCGAGCGAGGTTTTGTGTAGGAATGCTTCGGAACTGCCTGTTTGACACCCGATCAGTTGGGTTTGACACAACCGTTTGTCTTGCACTGTTCACTTTGCCTTGTTCGTATGTACGTTGTTCTAACATGGCACCCACCCTTGGCAACATACCACCTCGATCGCAATGCCTTTCCCCCTAACATCCCCGGCAATTCACTCATCGGCGAATTCCCTATCAACGTGGAGTCATCTGTCGTGGGTCAGGTCAGTTCTCTAAATAGGACGTTCTCAAGTACTTGTCGTGACGGAGACCACTCTCAGGACGCTCAAGAATAGGGTGTACAAAGAAGGAGCCGCTCTGGCCGCCATTGGACACAGAGACGACGTTCGGCCAACCATATGCATGTCATCCGCGCTTACCGCATACTCGACTGGCCCTTTGGTCTGCTCAGACGCCTCAGCGGGTGCGACGTACTGTCGGATCTGCCTCCGCACGTTCTTGCTCAACTGGTCGTGGCATAATGTGGCATCGATTGACAAAGTAATCTTCAGAGAACGGAAGCTGGCCCAAAGCCCCGGAGGACGATGAACGCATGACGAACATATGAAGAAATGATTAGCCACGGATGAATACGATCGTTCATCACATGGCCAAAAATTGTCTTGATGATGAAGAAGGTATACATTCAATCCCGACCCACTTGATACGATCTCGAAGGGAAGCAGTATCTCGGAAGGAACATTCAAAGAGAGTCCAGTTCGGATAATTCATATCAAAAATCCGATCATCAATGAATGGACAAGGAGTCAGCAAACCGGCACACAATCCACGAGGTAAGTGTAGGCGAAAAACTGATAGATCCACATCCCGCAATGAAGTCTTACAATGACGACGCCAAGCATATTATTCAAAGATATTGTTGGCTGAGCTGACCTCAATCTTCCGCTTCTCATCGGTGAGCGTCGATGCCACTCGGAACGCCTGCGTCCCTGTAAAGGCGTTGGGCTGCACAAGAAAAGCACATAAAAGATGGGGGAATGAACTACGTGGAAAGGCTTAACGGGGCCGGGCGAGGTTCTGTCAACACTTCGCGTTTCCGGCATGAACGATGAACTACCGCGACACCTTCTTCGTGAACTACCGCGTTGAAGGCCGACAACTGTACTCGCTGCAGTCAACGTCGTCGCGGTGGCATGTTCTGTGGTTGAATGATTTTTGCAGTAGATCCCCGCTTGCCTGCCTGGACTTGATGGGGCGATACCAGAGGAAGATGTCTTTGCCGAAGGTGCGTTTGTTGAGGTTGCCCTCCACGTTCACAAAGCCCCTGTGAATAAAACGAACAATGGCAAGGTTAAAATGACAACGACAAACCTCCACGATACAGCAGTAATTCAGTTATCCTAGGAGGTCTCGAAGTTTCTAATCTTCTTATCGTTCACAACTACACAGAACCGGCTAGCACATATCGGTTTCCGTCGTTATTTGTTTCGTCGATCCGACTTTCTCGTGCGGGAGTGATGCGTGTCTTCCTCCAGCGTGAGCCTTTCCTCGTGTCGTGACCACAATCAGCTAGACGCTCGCGGATTGGCTCTCTGCTCGATAATTCGGAACCAGGACTACTCGAAACGAACGAACTGCAGCTTGCCTTGCCGGAGGTGTATGTATATCGCTCGTTCGATCCTTGGCCTTCCCCGTTGTGACAGCTAGGTCAACGATAGAGTCTCTTGCTTCTTCCTCCTCCGTCATGGCTCGCCGCACCCACAAATAGTTGGACGCACCCAGAGGAGTTCCCTTCGCGCAGGATGAATGAATGTATGCAATATGTTATGTTGACTTTTTTCTTCAAGAAGTCGTACAGGGAGAGGCTACACGGCGCATAGTGCTTAAAGTATCGAGGAGGCTCCGCAGCGGTCAGAACGTAACATTGTGCGCGTAATTCAGCAACAGCCACACAGTAGCATTTGCAGGGACGTTAACAACAACGGCGACGATTCCCCCAGCGACAACAACGATAGCCACTTGGTATCACCTTGCTGAGGCTGCGATCGATGCACTGATAGCCATCAACCACCAGAGCAGAGTTGACGTTTTTGTGGTCTACAACCACGTCCACCAGAGGCTTCAACCGCATGCCCGCTCCTCCGTGTTTCAGGCGGCGGTACCTGACGCGACATGTATGCAACGGGACTGTTCAAATGGCAAGGAACGAGGCTACCGAAACCCTACACGATACACTACGAAACGGAACGCGCCTAGCTGCCAAATACGCTCCCACCCCCATCTGTCATGTCCAAACAGTATCAAAAGAAAAAAGAGTGGTTTTCCCTCCTCCGGTTGGCAAACAGCCACCGCAAACAACGAGTGGCGGGTAATTCTGTCCTGCCTGACCCCGACTCCCGTCTACCTGGGAACCCATGCTACTAGTAGGGTTTGGGGTACTGGCCGTGGGTATTTCGCCTCGAAACGGGCTAGCAGACAAATAGTCTACTCTGTGGTCCCCGCCCTACACCTCATCAATCTCACGAGTTTCGTGGCAAGGCATTCCCAAACTCACAAACGTTTCAATGCTGGTGCTAGGACCTACAGCACCTGTCACAGCATCATCAGACCTAGACCGGACAAAGGTACACCAACACCATGAAACGATCAAGCGCCACACACGGACAGCCGAATACGCAGTCAGCCTTCTCCCCGGCTTTATCAAAACTTGAACGTCCTCAACGTTCGAACGACTGTCATCATTGCGTGACGCAAGGTTCGCGACGATGCCGAAACATACTATACCCAAAAACTCACCAGCACACACAGTTCACCCACTTTTTGTTTAGCTGCAAATCTCTCTCTCTCTCTCTCTCTCTCTCTCTCTCTCTCTCTCTCTCTCTCTCTCTCTCTCGCTCTCTTCCTCCCTCCCTCCCCTCTCTCTCACCAGACATGAATTGGAGGCCCTAGGGTTCCAGCATTGACGTTTGCGTCGACCACCTTGTATCCACTCTGTTCCAGCTCATGCTCTTGGTCTTTAGACGTCGAAACCTTAGGGTAGTCATTACCAGAGGGAAAGTCGGTGCAAGAATGAATGTAGTCGATACCGGTGTATCAGAGGCACTGTTCTTAGCAGGGGTAGAAGATATATTTTGGTAGAAGCAGCGCAGCCAGATGTTCTTCGTAACACGAACGAGCTACAATGCGTTCTTATGTGTTGGTCACACTTGCATTATCACTCCAAAGGTATGAGAATCTGACGAAGGTAGGTCCGAGGCTGAAAATTGCAAACCAGGCTTAACGTAGCAATCGCCCCGGATTCGGTTTTCGCAAAATGGTACAGTTTTTGCTCCACCGCCCATCGTCGTGACCCGCAGTGAAAATACTGCAGAAGCAACGTACACGTGGCCGCTGACGTGATCAACTCTGTCACTTTCTTGGCTACAGATGAGCGGGAATGATCTCTAAGCTGTGAAAATCCGTAGCACAGGTAAGAGAAATAGTTTTTGCGGTATTGTGGGGTTGAAATAGTGCAACCTTCAACGTTAAAAACACAACTGTACACAAACACGAGAACCTGCGGTCGGAAGTGATGCTGCTGGCCTTATCTTGTTTGGAGCTTACTATTGTCGGGAATCTTGTCGTACTCACATTTATTCCAAGCACGCCCACAGGACGCACTAAGAGTACGTACACACCTCTATGTCGACGATGGCAGATCCTAGTCTTGCTGCCAGACTGGTTGCCTCTACAACCTCCTCCCCTTGCGGTCCCATGAAGCCCTGTTGCCCACCGCCCACCAAACCAATAGGAAAACGGAAGAATGGTGAATCAATAAAACGCTTATTGTGGAAGATAGGGGCATGGTTGGTGAGGAGATGGAGCATACGGCAACCTCCTATCCGGCCGATTTTTTTCTCCTGATTTTCCGAGGTGGGGAGCAAGGTTACTCTCCGAGCTGTACTTGCATACACCCACGTTGATCGGCCGAAGAACTGTCGGTCAATAGCGTTCGGTCCAGGGTTAATAAAAAAAAAAATGAGCGTGAAGCGTCTGACGTGTTCCTATGGAACTCATCTGCCCGACCCCGAACGGCAACTACAAAAAGACTTTTCAGCACTGCGACAAAGGTATTGCTCGTTAGCTGAATCAGAACTAGCGGCGATAGGTACGCTGGTAGTCATCCCGCCTGCATTGTATTTCTACCGAAAGCGTACCATGAAATCATCCACGGATACCGCTCCATCCCTGTCCAGGTCCATCATCTGCAGCACAGAGATAGCTTCCGGCTCCGCGATATCCACCTATTCGTACACAGTAACGCCGTGGTCGACGAAAACTGTGATTGGAACATACGTCTGTGACACTGTACATCAGCGTGTGACCACGGAAACTAGTGATTTGCCTAAGCACGAAGAGCCCTGCTTATGGAGCTTGGATAGTCAACATCGAGGCGTACTCGTATCATTCATTCCCCCTAAGGCCCAAACCCCCAACCGACCTTGAGCCACTCGTCCACGACCTCGCACAGCACCCGAGCGCTCGCGTGATCCCCTCGGTTGGGCTCCGCCATGAAGTCGAACAGCTCCCGCAGCTGGTCGTCCCTTGAGGTACAGCGGAGCGGCAAGCGGACAACCATTTCACGCCCTACCTTCGTGTCCAGGGTGGCTATTTTTCTCGGTCGTGTTATATTTTGCAAAGTTGCAAATGCAGTGTGCGGGAGCAGGCAATTTCTACGAACGAAGCAGACGATTAGAGGAATCCCGTATTTGTGCGTGGAGGTAGATCGGTCGGATTGCGATACTGGCGGTTTCGTATATCGCAGATGGGAATGACCTTGAGGGACATGCTAGGGGAGACTTTGGGATACGAGTTGCGCGCCCCCTTTCGACTGGTTTTGGCCAGGCACTCCTGAATTCTCCTCCTTTCTCCTACTCTTCCTCTCTGATGTCGCCTCTACGATCTATACATGCAGCTAGCAACACTCTTTGGACTCTGGATCTCATACAACATGGGCATATACGAACATCCCACACCTCGGAGTGCCGGTTGCATTGCAATATTTCCCTAATATTAGTGACATCCGGAAAGTGTGTGGAAAAGGTGTGGACCAGATCGTCTGCAGACAAACGTAACACACAATATCATGTCAACACGCGAACGACCAATCGGTCGCTCCTCGACCATGTGTTTCTCAGAACCCAATAGGTTCTCCTCCTGTCTCGCACTCCCTCTCCCTCTCCCTCTCCCTCTGGACATCTCACCCTCTGCCACCGGTACCTTGATCACAAATTTTTACCTTTTCCCGAATTTCTTCTTGATCTTCGACCGGAGCTTTCCTGCCGTCTCCCTCCTCTCGTCCTCGCTCATCAGATTTCCTTCCAAAAACGCATCTACGGAGATGCCTCCCTATCGGCACGTCAGCATTAATCGCACGCACACCAATGTGTCGTGCAGTCATGTCAGATTTGTTTCCAAGATGAATTATTGGGATTAATCGGTGTTATTATTTTCACTCAGAAAAATAGACATCCTCCAACATCACTGAAGGGCGCAAACGTTATACAGAGAAAATGGGAGGTAGATGAGGGGGGGGGGGCGCCCAAGGTTCATCCATGTCACCGTCACCGCCCAAGGTTCATCCATGTCACCGTGTAATTTCACCGGCCATTATTGTCATGTATTTCTAAGGTACTGCGCTACATTCTCGAAGCTAGACTACGTTATCGGAACTGCCGAGCGCAACCCGAAGGAGTTCCGCCCACAACAATTCCGGGCGGGTTGGAGAAGGTCCTGGAGACCACGGTGCGAAACACTCGTCGCCAAGAGACTAAACAACAACACCGGGCTGCTTAACAAAGCTCGATAAGCCGCGCCATGAAGTAATCTAGGCGCTTACGTTGACCGTACGTCTATTCAGATCACGTGATCATCGGGGCCTTCGAGGCGCCCCGCCCAGGGGAGTATAGGTTGTAAGTGGACAAATGAGAGTATTTTCGCGAGATAGAAAAGGGAGGTCGATTTCTCAGGATCATTCGTGGTTGCGCCTTTGAAAGGGGGGCTGTATTTCCATGTCTATCGTCACCAAAACTCCCTTAATTGGGTGACTGGAGGCATGATCCGAGCGATGTGCCGTTGAAACTATGTACATACACCCTTTGCGAAACGTGTTGTTGTTCTGCACGTACATACAGTAGTCGGCGTCACAAATGTACGGAGTTCGCTCGTATACGTGTCGCGTTCTGGACTATTTCAGCACCTGCACTCCGGAAGCCTTCTGAAACCAGTCGAAAGCATCGTCCAGCTCCATGGCGGTCAGTCCATCCTGCCCCAGGATCTCAGCAATCACCTGAAGCGGTGTGCGGTGCGTGTGGATCGCGCATGTGCGCACGGTCAACTGTGACACACATCTACGCAGTTCTAGCAGGGCTGGCCCAAGCCCACTGCCCGTGTGAGCGAACTCTTCGTAATAATCAAGACCAAAGAACAGACCACTAATGTGTTTTTTGTGTGAATCCACCAGAAGGGGGCACAGCGAGAGAGCTAGGTGAGCAGTTGGTATATAGCATATAGAAGTACAAGGGATCACGGTCAGCGATTTCGATACCTGGGCGAAGGTTTTCCTGGATAGCATTCCTCCTCCCTCGGCGTACTTGTCGTAAAGGTGAACCACGTACTCATCCACGCCCAAGAACCTGTGCGGTGTTGCGCGAAAGTACAGCGGTACCACCCACACCGGGCAAAGATAAGTCGAAAACACCACATGTGTTCGTTGTGTAGGTAGCCAAGACAAGGGTGCCGTAAGTCTGAGTGCCCACACACCTGCAAGAGGTGTCCTTGTGCTTGGCGTTAGTATTCCCTACCCCCACGAAAAATTGTCATGACTTCCTCAAATTCCGTAACCCACCACCCAGATGACACATGCAGTGAATACCATGCCATGATGATCGAAACGATCGTGGAATGTCGTTCTAAATGCGTTTTACGGGCAGCCTTATGGCGGCTTTGGTCTATTCAAACACACCCTCCGTTCCACCTGTACGCTTTCCACGCAAATGGCATTTTACACCATGTCTTGAAGAGAGAACATAGGCAAAAAAAAAATCAAAGCGGCAACGGCACGTGGGAGCTAGCTACCAAGTAGATGACCTGCTGTAGCAAATGACGTATTATCAGAAGTATTTCGAGACGTACTTCTGTTCGTCCCGTAGACTAAATAGCAACAGCATATTCTTGGCGTCAACCTGCAGCTTTCGGGACATGTTTGACGAATAAGCCCGGGTCACGCAAGAGGATTTCTCCATCTTTCCTCCCTTGGCGATTGCTTCAAGTGGTACGAAATAGACTGCGCTACCCTGTGTAGGTGCTACTTTAATCCAATCTAAATACTGCAGTAGTCTGTCGTGCACATGTAGTCTCTACCTACATCATACATACAACATAGTCTATGTGCATTACATGTACAACGGATCGAGCACAGCAATGCACCTACCCTCCTTCTTCCTTCGGGGCATGCGCCCTCACAGCGTCCCGGATGGTCCTGTGGGAAACTTCGCCGCTGTTGGTAGCTCCCCCACGCCTGCCACCAAGATCACCGCCTGGTGCAGTCGATCCTGATACCGCTGCTGCCGATGCTGTTGCTGCGTAGGAGGGTCGCTTTGCGGTCGACATAGCCCGGCCGTCGCCGCCGCCACCGCTACTACGCCTCCTACGGTTCGCCGTCGCTGTCGTCGTCGTGGCCCCGTGGCTAATGACGGCTGTTGTTGTCGCCGAGTTCCTTCGTTTGTGCGATCCCGAACCCCGTCTGCTGCTGGGATTCCCCTGCTGCTTTGACCCCCGGCGCGTTGTTGACGTCGATTCCAGCTGGGCTGCGGTGCCCGTGGTCGCGCTCGCATTTTTCACCATTCCGCTGCAAGCAGAGAAGAGTTACTCCTTATGCGGCTGCTGTTGCTGCTGTTGCTGCTGCTGCTGCTGCTGCTGCTGCTGCTGCTGCTGCTGAAATGCTTTGGTTTAGATCTCCTTCTCCTCAATAAGGTGCGGGGGCAGCATCATCATGCGGTGTGGGGTGCCTCGCACCCGAGAGCTTTGATTGTCTGTGTCTTTCTCTTTCGTCGGGACAGGATTGCAGGAGTGTTTTTCAAACGGTTACATTTTGGGGTTTCGTAAAACAACGGCATGCGTGTTGTCAGCGGGGGGTCGGGGGAAGACCGCCGGGAAAAAAAACAAAAAACCGAGGGGCGGATGGGGCGCAAACCGTTCAATGCACCGTCTTGCGAGTAGGTGCGTAGGTGCGCGCCCCTGTGTATAGTCTCTGTGCATCTAATGCGCCACACCTAAGTCATACGCACGTTTTTTTGTTCGGCGTGCAGATCATTTTGCCCGTCCGCGACCTCAAGCCGTTGGTGACGTAAGATACCACACCCCTGAGCCGATTGATTCTCGTACCTATATCTCGGGTACCTCACTCAGCAGAAAGAGTGGCGGTGCCGAAAAGGCTAGCGCTAGAGCCGTCTCATGAATACCTTTCCGAAAACGTATCGTTTGAGCAACGCATCCTCTTTGTCGTCGCGAAGTAATCGAACCTTCGGTCCAGGGGGTGTGATATCTGCCGTCACATTATATGCAGATGTCCTCGCAGCATACGACGGTGGCGGCCCGCTCATAGCATCCTCGTGCACGTAAGACACATGTACATGGATTTAATAGCATTACTAGGCTGAATTACCTCCTCTTCCGTGGCAAGATATCGAGGTTCAGAGGTTTTGACAAAATGATCAAAATGGCGCGAGACATTATTGGGCTCACGTTTGACTTGACCGATCGGCCACACGGACGGGCGACTGGTGGGCAATAGCGGCTGCCCCTGGGGTATGTGTGCATGCGAAGATTGCGATGATGACCCTGTAGTGTGCGGGTTGTCTGCCATCTCTCGGGGGTCTCCACAGCTCCACAGAGAGAGCCAGCAGCGCCAGCGGTGATGCACACCATGCTACTGTAGCTCACACACATCTCAGTCGAACCTAGCCAAAGTCTGTGCTCAATCGTCGAGGCTGCAAGGTGTTGAGTCATTCTCAAACTAAGTGCTTCTTATTTACGAGCGGGCCGTCTGTTGATTTGCTAATACACACACCAGCGCCGTACCTTAGACGATTGTAGAGGGAACGAACGCATCCCAGCTCGATGTACAGCAGTAGTGGTGGTCCCGAAATACCGTACCGCGGTCCCGAGTAGTGCGGGTCCCGATATTCCGCGGTAAGAATCGCTCGTCACGGGACTACTATTCTAAAAGCTTTTGTATACATTTATATATCGACACTCAATGGTGCGGCGTCCCGTCATACCGCGGTGGTGATGTTTGCCTGTCACTACCCCGCGGTACCGAATATCGGGACCGCGACTGCTGCGCGTTCAGATTTGTGAAGGCAGTCGATGACCAAATACCGAGAGATTGCGTATATCCATGATTATACGCGAGGTATCGAAATGCCACAGAGAAATATGCAAACTAGTAAGAACGAGGCACGAAACAAGACGGCGTGTGTTTGACGTTTTTACAACACGATTCGACGAAGCTGAACGAGGGAGGTAGCGGCGGTTGCCTAACCGCAACGCACACACAGGTCCTACACAGCAACAACGGCGAGCAATGCGCACGACACTGGGAAGTCATGCAACAAAATAAACAACAAATGACATCACCAACGACATCTACATCAACATCAACTAACATCAACAAGAGAGAGTAGCACCCCAGCCCGCTAGCCACACGAGAGGTCCCGCCGTCCGACCCCCGCCCTGTTTTACCCGAACACAATATGCGGCAACACCACTACTGTGTGTGTGTCTAAACTACTACCTACTGTAGCCCTATCTCCCATCCCCGATATCTCCTGTATGTCACAACCGCTGCTGCTACCCTCATCATGCCTACATAACGGATCTGGCGCAGCATGAAAGCAAACTACCCTAGTAGTGGTCAACACGCGAGAACAAACAGACGAGGAAAGACGCACGGGTCCAGTCCTGCCAAAATCAGAAAGCGCTCAAAGTCCGAGAATAAGCATACAAGGCCAGATAGGATTGTTGAGAAGGGCACGTTACGCCCATCCCTCGCCTTGGCTAAACCTAACCCTTGCCAGCTACAGCTTCACACCGTGTTAATCGATACTATTTCCGATGACTTAAGGAAGAAATATGACATTGCAAGCCCTCGCTTTCACGCTCTTGCATGCGCTGCAGCAAGACCCGGCATCTACGACAGAGCAGGCGGCTTGCGTGCTAAAAGTAACCCCAAGCACCACCGAGCCGAATACGCACTGGAGGCGAAGACATGCCTGCCGCGAGAGGCCAACACCTGGAGAAAGTCTTCTCCGCCTTACCACATCACAAGATTCGATTGCAAAACGACAATAAATAATTCCCGCCCCACCCACTCCGTCTCGTGGATACCGTAACTTATAAATGAACGCGTAAATCTCAGCGCCGCGTGGCTTAACACAACAGCAGTTGCTTTCGTCCGGACATCAGAACATAGAAAGAAGGCTGCACGCGCGTGCAATTCTTGTTCTTCGCTCCAGCATTCAATCGATCGCTGGGGTTCGTTATCGTTGTCGCTACACCGACCGGCGAAACGCTACCATCGAAAAAGCTGTCGGGCATCTCTCCCATCAAGGCGCTCGAATCCTCTTTCTCTCCCAACTATATTGTCATCCCCCGAAGGTTGATCAATCAACAGACACCATCTCCTTTGACCTGACTGCGCAACGCCTTCCTTCCGACGTTACACACGCCATGACGCAGGATCGACTGAGTACGCCAAAAAAGGAGAGTAAAATGGGTGACAGCCCCGCCGACAGTCCGCCGACAGTCCCGCCGACAGTCCCGCCGACCGACCGTCTCGGTCGTACATAAGCAGCTCGCCTCCGGCACTATTGCGTCCCCGCGAAATGCAGCTTAGGCGCCCGAGAGAGAGAGGAGATACAGGAGAGAGAGGGCGCAGCTGTATCCATCCGAAAAGCACGCGGAACGAGACCTCTGCGCTCCGCCAGCACCACCACCAGACGCAGCAACGTGCCCCGCTCATCCTGAAGGTTTAGCGCTTCTCCGGGCAGACTTGTCCTAAGGGGGTCGGTCATGTGCAGTGTGGGTAGCTTTGAGATCAGTCTGGTGTGCTGGGCTGGGTGTGGTTTCAATTTGGGTTCGGCTTGGTGCCTTGGGATGGGAAAAGGGTCGTGTGTTGTGCACGTGTCCGACGGGTAGTCTTTCTGCGTGTCATACATGTTCCAAAAACAGGTCAGGCGTCGTGAGTTGCGTCTCACGCCGAGCACGCAAGCAGCCGAACACGCAGCACCAGAATGGGGGAGAGGTCACGAGCTGCCGTCAAAGCGCGTGAGTTCATTCTCCTGACGATGACGCGGGCTGGGGTTGGGTCTGGCCTGATTGGCTTGCGCCACGAACACCGCCCGTAGCTTCCACGTAAATTATTTGTATTATTTTATTCTACACCCGCTTTTTCCAAACCTGCACGTTCGGCACAACCTCTTGCCCCCCGTCTTCTGTTGAGTCAAGAAGGATCTGAAACACGCACGTTGTCGATACCAAATCCGCGTACTCCAATAGTGCATACATACAGATTGGGCCTTGGCCGTCACGCCGGCTGGTGCGCCCAAGGAATTAACTTATTGTACCGAAAGTTGCAAGGACCGAACGACCACGACGAATCCGATGACAAAAAAAAAAAAAATGGGCACTCCTTTGGCAGTATCCAATGGGGTTTGTCCTTGCCCTAGGTGTTGGAACCTAGTTTCCCCCCGCGGCTTTTGGGACACATTTCTAGTCTCTTGCATATCTTCTGTCTGTCATCTAACAACTCTGGTTTGCGAACACGGCAAATTGGTCCAATTTCCGTTGGGAGACCAGGAAAGTAGCAGGAGACTCCGCATGAAGGTCCGAAATGACCTGTTTTTTAAAACCACCACCAGCGACAACAGCAACAACAACAATAACAACAATAACAACAACAACAACAACAACAATAACAACCCCGTTCGGAATAAAAAAAACGCAAGCACGCACGCCCTACTCGGTCCACAAAAAAAAACGCGCAATCACACCTTCTTGTCCTTCTTGCTGGTGATGTAGTTCGCCAGGGCGGCGTTCGTCTCCACCCCGCTCTCCCCCCCCGTCCCCCCTCCATCCTGCGGGGCCGCCGCTCGAGGCCGTCGGAAGCGCCCGAGCATGGTCGTCCTCCTGTCCTTCTTGGGCTTGCCGTCCGCGATGGATCCGCCGCCGCCGCCGCCGCCCCTGCTGCCGCCGCCGCCGCCGCCGCTGTTGCTGACGGACTTGGCCATATTGGCCACCTTCAGGAGCTCCTCGTCGCCGTCCGCGACCACCTCGCCCACCTCCGTGAGCTCCTGCGTTCGTTTCGTAAGACGACACGTCCGTTTCATTTTCGCCGTGTAACACAGGTGTCCCGAGACGTCGCTTTATGATACACATCCGTTTCATTTTCGCCGTTGTATAACACAGGTGTCCCGAGACGTTCAACACGGGTGTCGCGTCTGTCTTACGCCTTCATTTTGGTCGTTGAACACGGGTGTCGCGAGGCGTTACATAAGATATTCATCCGTTCATTTTTGGCCATCGAACAGAGTGTCGCCAGACGTTACAGATATGCATATGCATCCGTTCATTTTGGCCGTCGAATAGAGTTTCGCGGGACGTTACGTAAGATGCACGCGCGTTCAATGGCGGTCGGACACTGCTGTTATCGAGAGACGTTACATACGACACGCATCGGTTCACTTTGGTCGTTGAACACGGACGTCGCGAGACGTTACAAACATACAACCGACGGGTTCCGTTCATTGGCCGTCGAACTAGGGCGTCACGAGACAAAAACAGAATTTGGCTTGAGGGGGGACAAAGGGTGGAAAGCATATAGCATACCGGCAGGCCGATCACAACAGAAGCAGCATCTTAGCCCTGTCCTGCCATCACAACTTCACGTGCTAACGGTTTTAAGATGCCAAAACGACGAAACCCTACAACGCCTTCACACGTTCAACAATACAGCCCACCAAGACAGCAGTACTATATCCATACAAAAATCGAAAAAAGATGCACGCCTCCCTTACCTTCATGCGGTGCTTCGATGAGCCTCTGGGGTGTTTCGTGACACCCTCCTGGGGGTAGCGCCAAGTCAGCGTCAGCGTCAGCGTCCGCGAAACAACGCGCCACAAAGAAAATGAGGGAGGGGGGGGGGGGGGGATCAGTGGCAATCAAGCAGTACGTAGACTACCCGCGGCGGCGGCGGCAAACACCGCAAACAATTTAAACAAATAAATAAATAAATAAAACAGAACAACGACGGCGCGACGCATCACAATGTCAAGAAACAATCAAACCATCAAACCAAACCACGACAGCACGCAACAAGCAACCACGCGGAAAAATTGAAACGCACGACCACTACACTGTTTCTTGTCTAGACTTTCACACGCACGACGTAGGATAAGACTTGCACAGGGGGTAAGGTAACCAAGCGCACACGAAGCAAACGTGACAGCAGCACAAGGTTGATTAAGATTGAGATTACGGTACGGTTTCTTGCTCCGAATCGGCACCATACTGTACACTATACTGCTTCGTGGGGGAATGAAGAAATCTGGCAATGCCCCGAGCACAGAATTCAACAAGCAGCAAGTAGCAACAATTGGAGAGACAGTAAAGCAAACGATCATCACCCACAAGAGGACTCCAAAAAAAACAAAAAAAAAAAGAACGATGCGCGGCCAAGGAAGTATCGGGCGTGGGGAACAAACCGACCGCCAAAACAAAACACAACCCACCGCTGGGGTAATGCTTTGTCTTGCTCGGTTGATCCTGCGGTCCTGCTTGGCGATGTCTCCCAAGACGTCCTCCGCTCCCCTCTGCTTCATCTTGCCGTACACGTTGTCCACCTTAACGTGTTCGTCCGGAAACCAAAGCAAAACAAGTAGATGAGAACGAACAAGGTCGATGATCTACAGAGAAGAAGAGAAAACCGGCCGTGTTCCTCGTTGCACGCGTTAATCTTCACCGACTTCAGCCGCCGCCACAACGCACACGTGGTCGGCGGTGTCCCAACAACCCCTGACTTCCAGCATTGCGAAGACGCCTTGGACGTGACGTTACTGGTTCCAATCGAAGCGTTCGGTTCGGGGAGCGGCGCTAATTTCAGAATAAAGTAATGGCAGGTCGAGTTGTTAGAACTGTACGACCATCGAACGTCCTTCCTAGCCCGAGAAAACGCGCGTTTGAGTTGGCATCATCATCCGCGTGACAGGAAAATCAAGCAGGTGAGTTTCCAAACGCTTGTCCCGAGCTCCAAGGACATCGGAGTACGTAGGTATGTCTCTTTTCACGGTACATACTGGAGAGGGGGGG
>FN649739.1:2068019-2099447 GCA_000310025.1 Ectocarpus siliculosus | reverse complement strand
GTGTTGGCGGTCATCACCCCACCCGCGGCGGCGGCGGCGGCGGCGGCGGCCCCCCGGGGACGCGGGCATGTGGTGTGAGTGGTCGTCGCCGTAGATAGGAGCGTTGTTGTTGCCGTTGCCGCGGCCGCTGTGGTGCTGGTTGTGGCTGCTGTTGCGCTGCTGCTGGTGGTGGTAGTCGTTTTCGTTACTGGTTTTGGTGACAGCGGCGGCGGCGAGGGGGGGGGGGGGGTTCGTCACGTATCTTGGTGCCGGGTTGAAATATCTGCTACCGAGTATATACCGACTGCTGCATCCCGACACTTCGCGCCGGTATGATCTCAACAGCAGTCGCTCCTACACACGGGGCGTCCGGGCCATGAGGGGGTGGGGCGAGCTATTAGCGCTACTGTACCGGCAAAAAAACAAACACAAACCAGATGAAAATACCGGTGGTATACACTTCCGCAACGCAAGACGAGATACTGCTGTAGCTCCTTCTGATGGATAGTGTTACGTTGGCGTCCTTCTTTTGGCCAAGACCACGCTGCACACAAACACCGCGAATAGACATGCATCGTGGACGGTGAGGAACAGCAGCGACAGCAGCAACAGCAAGCAGACGGAGAAGTGCGGGCCGGCAGCCTGTCCCTGTCGCTGTCCCTGTCGGCCAGGTCCCGCCGGCTCTTCGGTTGCGCTGGTTCCCGCCGTGAACAAACAAAGCCGACGACAGCGAGCCCATGGCGTTCTACCCCACACTCCTACCCGAAACCGCTCGTTACCCACACGTTCAGAGGGGCGTGCTTCAATGCTGAGGTTACGATCAACAGACTAGAAAAAAAAAAAACACACACACACCCTTTGATTAGAAAGCGTGCTCAAGCTTGTTGTCCCGCTACAAAGACTACGTATTTTCATTGGCCGGCGGGTTAGCACGGTCAATGCCAATAACAACGACACACACACACATACATTTCCGCATTCGACCCGAAAAACTCACTAGTGCCCGCCAGGCTGCGCGAGGACGAGCTTGGAGTTGATCCTGCGATGGGGGGTCTTCCCCGTGTCTTGATCCGCGTCGTCTTCGAACTGAACCACAAGCTGTTTCGGTTCGGTTCGGTTCGGTTCGTAAGACAGTTGTTTATGAGCGCAAGTCCCGGGAACAGCACGGGCGGCAGTGTGAGCGACAACGCAAACGGTTAACAACAAGGGCGAAGGAAAAAAAGAAGACGGACAGATCGTGGGTGAATATAACGTAGCGTATGACTGATCACTGAATATTTCCCCGGGCTTTGCCCTGCGGCTATTGCGACGGCGGTGGGTGGGTGTACTCATAATCGTGCATGTCATTGTCGTTAGACCATTGACCGTGTCCCTATAAAAAGTCGGGACGGAGCACGCCTGTTCTCACCGGACCAGGCTCTCACATCACCAAGCGCGAAGCGCCGTGAGGTATTCGGCGAGTCGCAAGGGGGGGTAGGAATTCAAAACAGGCAACGGCGCCAAACATCCACGACCTGACCTGGGGTGCAGCCGTGGCATCAACATCAAATGACCACCCACCCTGTGTTCATATGCTCTTGCTACAACAGGCCATGAGAGCGACGCCAGTATCTCCTTTCCCAAGCTCCAAAACAGCAGGCCATTTTAGAATCCGCGGGAAAGAGAGAGAGGGGGGTAAACCATTTTTTCTTGGATACCTCGTCTTGGGCTGTGTGTGAATGTACTTCCTAGTCGCAAAGGTTCACCTCGGCGACCAGCCCCGCCTTCCGAACGGGTTGCTTGCTGATGGTGCCCCGGTAGAAGCTCGTTGTGTCCGGGAACACCGCCAGTACCTGTCCATGCCGCGTCGGCCACAAAAGTGTGCAGTTAGCGCCGGCGATAAAGAAACAAAACGTTAAGAAAATTGACTCGAAACTCTTCACGAAAAAGAAAGAAAAATAGGGTTAAGAAACATAAATAAATCGGATCCTACGAATAACTCTATATTGTCGCCTATGTGGCCTATGCTCGAGCACGTGGTGAAGAAGGGAGAAATTGAGGCTCGAACCCAAATTGGGGTTTCTTAAACGCGGGCGCTAAATGTGTTGTACCACACGCTTTGTTCTGTTTCATCAGCGTCGGGTCCGGCGGATAAGACCCGCGCGGTACGTGTGGCCAACCATTACCCTGTTGTTGTTGTTGGTGGTGGTGATGATGGTAAAGATGTTTCGCTCGAAACAACATAAAAGCGCGTAGAACGTCTCACATCGTTCCCGCCTTGGCAACAAGGCATAGCCGTACCTCTGACGGAGAGCGTCTTACGGGCAAGGAGAAGAGAAGCATCACAACAAGGAGATGGCATAGTTTTGAACAAGCGCGTAAGAGGACAACTCACGTCGTCCCCCTTGGCGAAGCCTTGGCCGCCTTCCCTGAGGCGGATGACGTTGTTGTCGGGCACCTCTATCTGCTTCAGGGGGTCATCTGCGTCCTTCACCTCGTAGCAAGCACGACCCGCGAGGTAGCTGTTGCAGTTCCACGTTGTTGTTGATGTTGTTGTTGTTGTTGTTGTCGTCGTCGTCGTCGTCGCCCATGGCGCCAGCAACCGAGCCAACAAACGCACGAGCGAACAACGGAAAGAGAGAGATCGAGAGATCGAGAGATCGAGACAAAGAGAGAGAGGGGGGGGGGGAGGGGGGGGTACTCTTATGTTTTGCATGCCTTAGTGGTTAGACCATTGACCACGCGTCCTCGAGAGGACGGAGCATTGTTCCCACAGGACCGATCACCGATGGCCAATCGTTCATTCCTACTTTGCCAAAGGTGGCTCAAAAATGTCTTCCCTAGTCTGTCTATCCTAACGATATCCCTTCCCGCCTTTTCAAACCACTTCCTACTCCCACGTACAGCTACCGTCCTCTCCTCTATATTCCATGCCTCAAACATCTCCCGGTACCTCCCTTCTATGTTTCCCAGCTCAGTCATGTACACTTCCCTCTCCTCTTCGTGCCACGGACATTCCTCGACTACATGAACACGGTCTTCGCATTCGAAGCCGCAATCACATTTGAACCTGTCGTCTTCGTCGTCTACCGTCCTATGTCTTCGTCGACGTTCTCGAAGGCCTATGTCCCCGGTCCTGAATTTGACCTTAAGCTTTGTCCCTGCATCCATTGTTCCATGTAGGTAATCCTTGAACCCTCCTTCTTTCAACATTCCGTACACTTCTAGACCCTCCTTATCCTCAGTTTCTTTCCTTAGATTCTGTTTTTCTCTCCCGGCACAAGCAACAGATACCTTCTCCTTGAACCCCTGTAGACCCTCCGTTTACAGCGTTTCCATCTTCGTCGATGTCCAACCCCTTCCATACGTCCTCTACAACCTTGACCCATTCCGTGGGTTGTCTACCCCTCTTTTTGTTTGCCCTCTTCGCCTCCCATACTATTCTCGGCAACCTCTCCTCTCCCATCCCGCACATGCGATACTGCCATGTCAGCTTCCTTACGTCTCTTCCCGACCGTAGGGATTGGATCCCCAATTCTGCCCTGATGGCTGCATTACTTGTGCGCTTGGAGCATCCTAGGATGATTTTCGCTGCTTTCATCTGCGCCGCCTCGAGTTCTTTCACTACCTTCTTATTTCTTTCCCATACTTCTCCGGCGTACTCTAGCGGCGGTACGATTACGCTCTTCAAAATCGCCAATTTGATGCGTGTATCGAGGTGCCGGTTTGCGAGTATTGGGTGCAGCTTCCCTGCTCGTGTTTTGCCCTTTTCCGCTACCTTGGGTTCTCACCGGACGAGGCTCTTACATCACCAAGCGCGAAGCGTCGTGAGGTATTCGGCGGGTCGCATGAAGGGTGAGCTGCATCCTGCTAAGGGTGTTCGGCATCCTGTGCTTACGTCCTTGCGTACGGATGACAGCTGCGTATGACTTAATTTATTTTCTGGTGCTTTCACTTCCAGAGAAAGTGATAAGCACTGCTGAGTAACTGCCTCGAGGATGCTTGACCATTTTTAACACAACGTGGTGCGATCATCCCCCTTGCGCGGAGTGAGGGTTCTCAACCCCGCACAACATGATCTACTCGACCACCATTATGGTTACCGCAAAAAAAAAACAGAGGTAAAAAAAAAAACGGTAACCTGGTTGCCGAGTTCACGAAGTGAATTGGCTTGTTTTACAACCTCGTTGCCAAGCGACGAAAACCCAACCCCGGTGGCGAACACCGGGGGGATTCGGCGACTGGGGGGGGGCGTACTCTTATGTTTTGCATGCCTTAGCGGTTAGACCATTGACCACGCGTCCTCGAGAGGACGGAGCATTGTTCCCACAGGACCGATCACCGATGGCCAATCGTTCCTTCCTACTTTGCCAAAGATGGCTCAAAAATGTCTTCCCTAGTCTGTCTATCCTACCGATGTCCCTTCCCGCCTTTTCAAACCACTTTCTACTCCCCAGTACCGCTACCGTCCTCTCCTCTCTATTCCATGCCTCAAACATCTCGACTGGGGGGGGGGGTTAAATACACATGTACTTGAAGCAGATGAGAACTCAAAGAACCACCGGACGAGCACTTGCCACAGACCAAGAAGGCCCGTAAGTCAAGTGATACGTGTTCGGAAAAAACTCTCCACGAGACGGCGCCGAGGCTGCTTGTTGTTCTCTGCAGAGCAACCGATCTTTACAAAAAAAATCGGTCCAGGGGGTGTGTTATCTAACGTACCGCATGTAACCCACGGTCTGAACATAAACCCCCGCTTACCGGATTATCTCCGCCAGAATCCAAGATCCGTTTTCGTTCGTGTTGGTAACCTTCGCCGCTACCTGCCGCCATCAATCGATACGATACCCCCCCGCCGCACGCCGTTTGATGATGGAAATACACCACCAGACACAAAAAGAAAGGAGAGCAAGAGGGGGGGGGGTGTCCCTCATGTAAACCCATGCGGAAGTGGTTAGAGAATTGACAAGGTGGGGGGGGGGGGGGGGGGCACACGCATGCGCAGGAGGAGCGGGAGGAGGAAATAACCGGGAAACAAGATTGTGCCGAAATCGGGGAGGCTGTTGATGAAAAGCCAAGCAGGACATCGCACGAAAAGAGGCGTGAAGCACTAATAAAAATATATTGTATAAAAAAAAAATCCGTTTACAACCACCGTCCATCATGCAATATCGTCCGAACTATCACTCGCTCTGCCACAGGTTACCCTGGCCTGTCAAAAAGCAGCATCGCCTAACGCTATGCTAGTTGCCCATCCCCTCTCTGTCCACAACCAATGTTCGTGAAATACACCTCCAAGAATACCATGGAACATGGGACACACGGTTGTCGACGGCGGCGAAAAACCGCCAGCCCGCGCGGCTCCGTTGCTAGCATCAACGCCGCTCGTGGCCTACGCACATATCACTGCTTGTAGTGTTGCCGATATACCATCACCCCGTGGCGGTAATACGGTGGGAGGCTAGGTCGCGGGGAGGTCCGAGTGATCCTTCACGTGGGCATGGACTGCTTTCTCGTCAGCGTGTTGATCAAGAACCGCCCCGAGCTGAAGGATAAGCCAGTAGCCGTCGCCCACAACGGTATACCGTACCACGATGTACGGATTCAACTAATGAATCTCACCTGCTCCCCCGAAGGCACGACTCCGCGGACGCCGCCTTCCATGTCCAAGGGGCAACCGCTTCCCCCAAACCCTCCCCCCCTACCGCCCCCGAACGCGGGAGCTTCTCCGTGCCCATATGGACCGTACGGAGAAAACTCCGAGTTGTTGCGCCTGCATGGTCGGCGAGGGACGGGACGATACGACAGAGCTCGGTACCGCTACGGACACTTATGGTACGGATCAGCAAACGGGGACAGCGCTAAAGAGCTTGGGGTGGTGCAATAAATGAATTACAAACAAAACAGAATCCCTCAGGAGCATAGGCTGAGATAGTGCGAAAGCCCATGCAATTGAAAAATTCCACACGAATCCAGAATCCCTCAGGAACATAAATAAGCTGGGGCTGGTGTATCTCCCTGATGCCATACAAGCGTCTCGCACTCGAACATGCACTCGCCACCACCCAACTGCTGTAGTATTCCGTTCGACTGTGGGTATATCTCGAATGGGTAGTCTTTCTGTGTGTGTATTTATTATTCCTTAATTCCGTGACCGAGAGTGGACTAGCAGGTCTCCCGCACCGCTACTTCAAACCAACTTGAATGCGTCAAGTTCGAGCACGCAATCACGGAGAGCGTGCAAAAAGGAGGCGTTTTTTTTTTTTTTTTCCCTCACTTTTTGACGGCGCCCAGTTCTCGGACGTCCCGGTCAGTGTCCATGTGAGCGATCCATGACTCCACCACCTTCTCCTCGTCCACCTCCCACTGAGCGAAGTGCCTGACGCAACACAAGCGCAGGAATAATCCCAAAAACACAGAGCGTAGGATGAGGGTGATGGTTCACATAGACAGCCCCAACTCGACTCGACCTCCGATCGCTTCAACAAACTACTCAATGGAGAACGAAGGCGGGTGGTCCAGTGAACACATGCGCATTGCTGGCGTTAGGTCGTGGAGGGAAGATTTTGACCTTTTTTTGTTTTGTTTTGCCATTTTGCGGCACGTCTCGGAGCCGAAAAGACAAACACAAACACGCACGACCCCGAAGCACGTCAGAAAGGTGCCATCAAGGCGCTAGCTTGCACATGTGCTACTCGCGATGTACGTGCACGTAGGACGGCGCGAAAAAGGCGCAGTTTTCGGACAGAAAAAGGTACAGGCAGCAGAGCACTCAGCTACACGCAGCACGCGACGGATGTCCCCCCAGGCGGTGCGATAGGTCCTCCACCGACGAAGGTTAACAGTAACTCGTTACACGCACGCTGGTGGAAATAAATGAGTCTACAGGGGCACTCGGTGAGCTAAAACTGAAACCGGCAGTGCTCTGTAGCTAAATAGGAAATTACTCATGACATCGTACTCCGTGATGCCCTCGTATCCGGTCGAAAACACTCCACTCAATCTCTCTTGTTGTCCTTGTTGCTGCGGACAACGCCGCACAACGGCAGCCTGCAACGTTGCGGCTGAGCTTAGAGCTAGCCGAGCAAACGCCACCCGGCTGCGGAGGAACACATCCTTTAGCTCATCAGGCTCATGCCCTGAAGGTCGTAGGTTCAAATCCTACTGACGCTATACATAAATTTAATAATAATTTAAAGATGCTATTTTTAAAAAATTTATATCGTAAAATCTCTCTATTAGTTCGCAACTTAAAAAGTTTGTGTCTATAACTCCTTTCTTCTTTTTCAGCTTCTATAAAGTTATTCTCTTTTAGATGGATTAATTTCGTTTCTTTAAATCTATTACTTTTTTTGTCCCCTGTGTACGGGGCGTGTTGGTTAGTAGTAGGGGGGAAACCGCACAACATCTGTACAAATACCACGTAGCAGCTCAACGCGTTGCTTCGTGACTTGCGCCCCCCCCCCCCCGGCCTGCGAGCACACACCTACTTGTGCAAGTCTCGGAAGGCGGAAAACACACAGAAAAAAACTGTTGTAAGAATCCATGAGGACTATGGACGAGCGGAGTGGTGTTCCGTCTTGAAAGGGACGAGGGTGGACGGTGATTGGTCAAACAACTCAACGGTCAGCTACACATACAAAATACAAAAAGGAGTTAGTGTTTTGGCGGCTGCGCGTAGAATCTTCACAAACACTATGATGGGACGTCACTGTCCGGTGGTTGCGGCGCTAGGGGTATGGGCGGCATAAATAGGAATCGAAGTATCGGACACTTCCCTGCTTGCCCTCTAGAGGTTTCGAAGAGGCGGCGGTTATGCCGCATCTACGAAGAAGAGACAACTTCAACATGTTTCTCCGTGGCACGTTTTCGCGAACGTTGCAACCCACCCGGTGTTTACTTAACACCCCCCATGTGTACGGAAGATAATAAAGCCTGTTAAAGTGAACGTTATCACCCGTTAATATGTCTATCACATGCCTCACTAAGTCATGCTAACATGTGATGATGGGTTGATATCGTATGCTATGAGATGCACGTGTTCACGGTCATCATTCGCACGAAAGTCGTCAGCAAGCTGCGACACTAATTGCTCGATACAGTACAAGGAATGAATACCATCCAGGAGAGACAACAGCGACAGGTAAGCGCAACCCCCCTACATCACACCGATTCCCAGCCCCGAGGAAACGGTCCACGCACGAACTGTACTCAGCTACGAAGGTTCACGCACATACCGTACTCAGCTACGAAGGTGAGAGATGTACAATGTATGAGCGTTTTGTATGAGCGTCTTTTTAGCTGTTTTAACATTAGCCCTCTCCTCGCGCGCGCCCGCGTGCGCGCACACCCTAGACTCACTCTGCGCAGATGATCTCCAGCTCTTCTTTGCTTGGGCGTATCTGACCTTCGAGGTCGATGCTGTGGAGGGAGACGTAGTTCCAAAGCGACTTCTCCTGTACGGCGCAACACAAACGGTTTCGACGTCGGCGGTTAGGTTGGGTTTTCGCTCGTTGTAATTGGATACTTTTGCCAATGGACAGAATGAAAAAATACGTACAAAAATAAAAAAATCGGAGTTGTTTGATTTGCAGTATTTTACAAAAGTGGTGTGGAAATAAGAAATGAGTTGCTGGAAACTGGTCATCGAGTCTAGATTTTTCGCGCCCTTCGTGCAGTAGTGACCGATGAGTGATGCCAGCAGCGTTGTACATGCACCGCGGCCGAAGACGTACACTCTCGTTCGCTTAATAATCATCCCGATGCTAAATTAACGAAGCACACACACGACGAGCGGCAGCCATCGCTAACGTGCGTAAAGACGCCAGCATGTTTCGCTAGCGACGCTCGGTTTTGAATCCCGTAAGTGATACCAGTGATACTCACAACCCGCGGGGACAGACAATTTTTTCAAATTTCAAGCTCAGCCCGATCAGACATGCGTGAGTTTCGAAAGAGCCCTTTTTTCTTGTTTCGAGCTTCTCAGCAGGAATATGCCTGACTTGATTCTATCAGACATATGCGTGAGACAGTGTTTTGTGGGGCCTGAATGCTCTTACACTATTCGAGGCAGGTCCAGGCAGCACGATCAAGAGAGCCACGACGATAAGCCGGATACATGACCCGTCGCCATACTCGGAAATATGAAATATATGGTACACAGCTGTAAGTACTTCGCAGCTTCTATGCATACAGCAGTTTGAATCTCGGGCAAACGTCCTTACACATGTATGATGCACGCACACATGTCCACGATGTACATACATATGTCTACGATGTACATATATCAGGCATCTCAGGCATGCGGTCTGGTGCCAGACAAACGCCTCCTTCTTGTGCCTGCCCCACCATCATTATTCTCCTGCGACGAGCCTTGCTGCGCATGCCTGAGGCAAGCCTTCGGGCTGGCTATCCGTAGACCGTAGACCCTATGCGGGGAAACATATTTTACCCCACACACGATGGATCGGTTGAATGGGTACAAATACACACGTACACACAGAGGACCTCTGCTTGACGTCACAGCAGCTGGGTGGAAGGTTATGGCAGGGCCCACTCTCCCGCTGTACTGTGCCAAAAGGAGTAAACAAGGTGCCGCGGAGGTAAAAGCCCTTCATTGTGAAGATAAAAGTGTAAGACGCTCTCTCATGAACACCGAGGCCGGTAGTTGTGCAAGTAAGGTGTGTCTGCGGAGGGTCAGATGAAAGCTGGTTCCGACTTTGGTGTGGCAGTTGTGCATAGCTGGAAAAAAATCAGAAATTGAAACCCCCCGGCCCCGCTGCTTTTGTTGAAACACATCAGCACCGCCACGACCCATACACAAGACACGGTAGACCAACGGGCTCTACCAAGAAGACAATTTTTACCACTGCTTACACATGGATGCGGCGATACTGCTGCAGTTGTCACCCAAACGTTTGGCCTGGCGCTACAATAGCACGGCAAAAGGATGCGGTTCGCGTCTACCCCGCCAGGCTGGTGTGCAGTTGAGCTGTTGAGGTGCTGGACGACTTGCCGTACGTTCGAACACAAAGAGCTCGGGTGCGGATGCTGGCTTTATACCACATCTATAACCCGGACAACCCTGTGGTCTCTTCTGCCTGCCGGACGTATTGCCACCAGCGCCCACTGCTGTTTGGTGTGTCTTACGTACATCCTACAGCTGGTGGGTGTTACCAACCAGCAGAGGATGCGAGGTCGTACTGGTGTAGCTGGTGTAGACTACAACAACACCATCCGAGCTCCCTCACACTACAGCGTTAGCCTCCGGGAGAAGTTGTCAACACGCGAGGACACCGAAGAGGTGCCGAGCACGGGGTGCAGGGAGATGAGGTCATGGGCCCCAGGACAACACACACGCAACCAGACCGCTATCTACGTTCTCCGAAATAACGCAAGTCTGTCGACTCATCCAACTGCCCTGGGGTGACTCGTTGCTGCTGCTGCTGCTGCTGCTGCTGCTGCCTCTCTACTCTCGGTCTCCGTGGACTCTTCCTCACCTCGAGCTTCTTGAACCTGACCGTCACCTTCCTCGGGTACTTTCCAGAGGAAGCCATGGCGTAGGCAAGAAGGTTGTTGTGCGCCTCCCGTCTCCGACTTTATCAAAAATAATGAGGAGGAGTCGGTCCAAAGTATCTACACATCTACACCTTTTTCGTGTGCTTTGTCCGAAAAGGGTATACCCTCAGCAGACAACATGCGGCGCAACCACAACAGCATTAAAAAGTCCGACCAATGACCAGGAGTATATTATCCCGACAAGCCTAGGAAGAGCCAACCACCATCTCCGGGTACATCTGGTATCCACACCACACCTGCGGACAAGGCGAGAAAAAAATACTCCTGTCTGTTGTACGTGTTTTACAAGTTGTTTTTCGTTTTTCCTGGGTGTGCGCGCTTGCCCCCCCGCCTCTTCCGGCTCTCTCTCTGTGCGCCAAGATCATCTGCTGCCCCCGCCTTTCTCCACATCCGCACCCAGCCGCAGCGTCAACCTTCTAAAACTCAGGCGGCGGCAGTTGAACAGCAACGTACGACTGCTGTGCTGTGTCGTGCGCACTCTCTCTCCAACTCTCTCTCCATCCTCCGCCGTTGTCTCCACTGGCACGAACAGCAGCAGCCTGAAGTCAGTTACCCTTAAATCATGAGCAGCCTTCACAGCAGCAGCAGCAGCAGCAGCAGCAGCAGCACCCTGTGCTGCGCCGTGCTGTCGACGGCGAGCCAAGACGCCCCCCTCTCCCCGATGAGGATTCGGGTGCCGGACACCAGCAGCAGCAGCGGCAGCGAGCTCTCGGACGGCGGCGACTCGCCGGTGGCGACGACTCCGGAGGCGTTCACCGACAGCGACAACGACTCGTCCTTCGGGAGCGAATACGAAGAGGAGGCGGCGGCCACCTGCGGCAGCAACAGTGGGATGCTGATGGAGGCCATGTGGTGAGTTGTAGCTCGCGTGGCAGGGGCAGCAGGCGGGCCGAGAGAGGCATCCAATCGACCGTTTGTCGGTGTTTTTTTTTGTTTGGAACAGAGACCAGCACTCTCTCTAATGTTCATTGTTGTTGGTGCCCGCGGCGTGCCGTCCGTTTCCGTTTCGTTTTTGACGACCCCAAGAGCGCGGGACATGGTTCTCGTGCTCAACACACCGACACATGATGAGGGGTGCTGTTGGCGTTGGTTTGTGTTTGAAACTGCCTTGTGTTTCACGTACGAGGGTCATTGTAGAGAGGTGCCCTTGTGATGCGGGCGGTCTCTTTCTCCGAGGCTGTCATCGATTTGTTCTTGCTGAGTCAAGAGCACACGTCATGGGAAGGGGCGGGCATGATGTTCCCTCTTCCTCCGTTTTGAATTTTTTTGGGCGCCTTGGTCCAACCAACAGCAATATTTTCTCCCGTTTGTGCGCGTGTCTGACACAGCAGCAACAGCAACAACAGCAACAACAGCAGTAGATGGCCCGAGTGCACCGCCGATATGGGCAGCAGCCACGAGGGGCACCACCGGCCACAACAACAACAGAAGCAGCTCGAGGCACCCAGACCGCTCAGGAAGGTGCGGTTCACCCTGGGCGGGAGGGAGTCAGCGAAGGCGGCAGCACCGAGTTGCTGGGGAAAGGAGCAGCGCGCCGTCATCCAGGAGAACGCTCTCCGGAGTCTGGGAATGCTGCGCCCGGCGGAAAGCGCAGCGCCTTTGGCGCAGCAGCGGCGGCGGTGGCAGCGAAAGCAAAAATCGTGAGTCCTGGTTGATCACCAATCACAGGTTCGCAAAACCATGCGACAGCAGCCGAGCAGTCATATATTTTTTTTAGATCTCTTTTTTGCAAAAATGTTGTCGGCTTTGCCAAGCGCGCCGACCATCCCCCTTCCCTGCGGCTGCCTGCGGTTGCCTCTTCTCTGTTGCGTTACTGATGCTGTACTAGACTTTGTGTTGGCTGCGAGTGTCGGTGTTGTTGGCGCATTTAATTTGTCACGCTTTGTTAACGGTCAACTTTTGAAATTCAAAAACTTGGGCGATGGCGCGCTCATGACAAGGACGAGGGATTTGCGGTCACCGAAATTTTTGTTTCTGTTTTTTTTCACAGAAGAACCCATGACACAAGGGATCCTTCAATCCATCACTCTATCCATATGGCATTCTGTAACATTGTTGGGCTTTGTGGCGTGCAGCGGTCGAACGCTTCGGGTGAGAGACGTTGTTGTTCTCACATGGGGGATGCGTAGCAATATATTGTAGCGGTTGCATCTGTCTGCTGTTGTTGATGTAATTATTTTTCCAACGTCACATCGTTCTCGTTGCAAGAAACAACTACTCTGCATCAAGTGTCACCGTAGAAAAAAACAAAATACAACGGACAGATGAAGGTACGGGGTAGAGTAGAGAGATCAGAACGGTACTTTTATGTGAAGACAACAAACAACCATAGCCACCAAGACAGCCTGAGAGTCAAGTCAGCCTTTTTGTATTGCATGCATGCTGCTGTGAGGTACATGCACAGCAACCATTTGTGTGAGTGCAGCAGCTGACTGCTGTTGTTTCGCCGGCCCGCGTCGTTCCCCCAACGAAGCAGTATCGCTGCGACGAGAGTTTATATCCAGTAGTAGCAGCATTGATCCCCTACGCGTGCTCTGCCAGAGCGCTCGTGTTCTTGAATGTTTTGTATACGTAGGATGGGCGGTGTGTGCGGTGGAGGCTTGGTTACACTTTGATAGTACTATCAATGTGTAAACACTACTGGTGCGGTGTCCGTTGTCCGGTGTAGTGCAGTTCGAGCAAGCTATTTCTCTCCCTCTTCGTTCGAGGTGCGCTCCTTGCTTGGCAGTAGTTTTTCGCTCTTTGTCTTGTTCCAAAATTATTTGTTTTTGTTCCTCGAGGCTTCCGGTGGCCGTTGTTGGCTTGATTGAGAACGGCAAGTATACTGAAGTTAGGACGTACCAACATTTGTGTGTCGCGTGCGGCCACATTTATTTGGTTGCTATTTTTTCATTTTTTCTGGGCGAAGAAGCCGCGGGGCCACACAGGGGGAACGAAGCGTCGACCCGCCAGCACGTGTAGGTAGAGTGATTTTTGAGAATATAAAATCAAAGAGAGACTACGTACGTACGTAGCATAGCATACCCGTTCGAGATATTGTAATGCCACAGCAGCGGTGGTGTTGTGTTGAAGTCTTTGCAGTGCGTGGGAAGAAACAACTTTTTCCGTACACGGGTGACACGAAACATGAGAAGAAAGTCACGAAAATTAAGGAATAATAAATACCTTGTACACACACACAGAAAGACTACCCATTCGAGATATACCCTCAGTTCAACGGGATGTGGTGGAGTCTTACAACACAGACATATCCTTCCACACTTGATCATATGCATACGATGGCGGTTACGTTCCATGTCTACATGCACTTTTCCTTAACGGATCGTAGCAGGAATAGTTTTTAGGCAAAATACACTAACAGGAATACAGGTAGCCTTCCTCTGACGCTATGGTCTCATTGCTTATCTATCTTGACTCTTTTCTCAGATAGAGATGGATTCGTTGTGTTACAAAGTATTAAGAAAATACAAAAATTAACAGGAATAGTTGTTCTAAGGTCAGTGCAGCCGTCTTTTTTTTTTACGTGCTAGACTTAAATAGTACGGACAGAAGAAGGTACTGAGCAGAGAGAACGGAACGATTTTTAGCGTGAATACAACAACAACAACAACAACATGTACTTTCGTTGTGTTCAAAATTCAAGATTCTAAAGCCGCGCGAGCAGCTGGTTACAGTAGAGAACACAAGCTGGCGTGTTGCGCCTTGTGCGATCACACTTGCCCCGAACGAAGCTTCGAGTGTTGAACTTCCATCCGTTCATGTCTTGGTCGCACGCGGAATCACTTGGCAGAGAAAAATCGAAACACATGGCGTCCCATGTGTCGGCCTGTCTCAAGGCTTAGGTTGCTTCCGATGGTTCGGGCTTGGAGAGAAGTCCCTCCCACCTGTGAAGATTTCAACTTGTCCCACGTGCCATGATGAAATGTTGCTGCAGTTTTTTTGACAGAACAAGAACACGTGACTTTAGTTCTTCGTCTTGTCACCTGTCCTGTTTGGCAGACCACGAAATGACACAGCAAGAAAATGGCATGGCAAAATCTCGTGGAGCACATGCATATGATACGACCAACAACCAAACCTCGCTGGGTACCATGTCGCACATACATTCTCTGCCTATCGCTGCCGACTTGGAGTGCATACGGCTGCGCTTGTTAGTTGGAAATACAGCAGTTGTGTACAACCGTTCATTCGCACGGCGGAGCCTTAAAGGGAGCGACTGCATAGCCAGTCCTCCTCCGCTGCCTATCGCTGCCGACTTGGAGTGCATACGGCTGCGCTTGTTAGTTGGAAATACAGCAGTTGTGTACAACCGTTCATTCGCACGGCGGAGCCTTAAAGGGAGCGACTGCATAGCCAGTCCTCCTCCGCTTACTCAACTGGTCACTATTTGATTGCGGTATACACTACTCGGGAGTTGGGCTTTAGTTGTGGTCTGGCCTCTGCTCTAACGGTGGGTGCCTGCCCCCCCCCTCCCCCCCCCCCCAATGATGCCCTGTCGAAGACAGCAGCAGAAGTAGCAGCGGCAGCGCCACCAGGGCGGCGTCCAAGAACCGCGCCTTGGCGCCGGCGCCGTTCAAGAGCACCAGCGCTAACACCAGCAGCACAGCGGTGGCGCACAAGACGACGACGACGACGACGTCGCCCTTCCCGTCGATACCGACGCCGGCTTCCCCGAAGAAAAAGCGCAAGGTGTCGACATGGTCATCACCGTCGAGTCATCGCGTAAACGTGCGGACCAGCGGGACCAGCGGGACCGGCGGCGGCGGCGGCGACTCACACCGCCGGCCAACGCGACCGTCGCCTTCGACAGGGAAGGTGGCCGTCGCGATGGCGGTGGCGGCGGGGAAAAATGGGAGGGTAACCTCTACCACCACCACCACCTCAGAGCTGACCGTAGAGGCGGCGGCGACGGCGGCGTTGCGGGCGAACGGGGCGTCGTCGGCCCGCTTGGTCCCCTGCGCAACAACAGCGGCGAACTCGGTGAGCGTACCTCCGCCTGCTGCAACCCCGATGGACTTGTCGTGCACGGAGGACGTGGACATGGACGCCGCGATGAAGCCCGGGGGGGAGGTGAGGACCCCGATATGCCGGTTCCTCGTCCCGTGCTGGCCGGAAGGGGTGGAGGGCTACGAGGAGGCCGGGGGCTGGAGGAGGCTTGGGGGCTGCCACACCAAGGGCAACTTCCCGGTGGGGAGGAGGTCTATCTGAGCTAGGAGGGCCGTCCTGAGCGGTGGGGGTGCATCCGAGGGCGTTCATGTCTGCGTTGTCCTAGTGCTATCTTGGTGCATGACCGCTCTGGGGTAGAAAGTGCACCTGAGCGCGTGTTTAGTAGCGGTGCTGAGTGTATCACCCTACAATGGGTGGGAGAGGTTGAGGTTCGTCTGTCTGGGTGTGCGCACGCAAAAGGCGTCTTTTTTAGTTTTTACTGCGGGAGGGGCGGAGGACATCATCGTCTCCTGCTGCCACACGGAAGTTTGTGTTTCTACTTAGCGAGTGAGGTACAGACCGTGCTCTGCTGTTACTGGTGAAGTCTAGGACATCATCTATCTCCTGCTGCCATACAGAAGTCTGTATTTCTACTTGGCGAGTGGGTACAGGCCGTGCTCTGCTATTACTGGTGAAGTCTAGGACATCATCTATCTCCTGCTGCCCTACAGAAGTCTGTATTTCTACTCAGCGAGTGAGGTACAGGCCGTGCTCTGCTGTTACTGGTGAAGCCTCATTACGCGGGTAAGCGGGCCGCCCGACAGAGGGGGCGAGGTGCGTGGCCCCGGCCGTTGGTAGATGATGCTGAATACCCGGCTAGATTTTGGGCTCGTTCGTCCAACTTCGGCTCTGCGCGCAGTACGAGGGGAAAAGGGGGGGGGGGGGGCTGAGCGGGCGGCTGTCATGTCGTTAGGTGTGTCAGTGCATGACTAGGTGCCACCTTTTGGAAATTTTTCATTGTTTTCCTTGCGCGCGCGAGATTCTCTCGCGGATTTAGTAAACGAGTGGGAGCCCTTCGCGCGGGGCCTGGTGCTTGTTGAAGCGTTTACTTTCTTTTTATTTCCGTGTGCGACTACAAACGCATGTGTCGAGGCGTCGGGTGTACTGGCGTCATCGTGTGCGGTGAGCTTTAATTTTGGTGGGTGTAATACAACCATTTTTGGACTGTGCCCACTGCTGCTGTGGTTACGGTTAATTGGTTGTTACTGTTGGCGTGGAATTTTTGCTGGCGCTGGGATGGGATCGTGTCTTTTTTTGTCGTTCGTTCTCAGTGCCGCGGGGTTTTTTTCATGTCTGTTTTGGAACGTGGTGGTCGTAGCACATACCATGTGAACATGAGGAAATACGTACGTAGCGTGTCTTCCGTTCAGCGATACATACTCGTCCAACAGGGTAACGAGAGGCGGGTGTGGCGTAGCGATGTGCTGGCCATGCGTGACGAACGTCGTCGAAGGTGCGGTTTTGGTTGGCCAGAGCTTCCCTGTCCCTTGAAACGCCCGGCGGGTTGTACCGCCGGGCGCGGAAGGGAGGCGTTTTGCGGGGGCGGGGGTACCTACCCCCCGTTTCGGCTGCAAGGAGAGCTTGTGGTTGTCATGTGTTTCTCCGGCTGCCCGGCGAACACCTCTGTGTGTGAAGTCTACCTGCCGTTACGTGTGCTGTGCATACTTTAAAATATGACGTATGCCGCGGTGTGCCTCTGCGTCCATGTGTTTCCCGTCCCTTTTTAGTGTTTTGAATGACTTCAGGCTGCTTTTAACGGCGCACCCATGCGTTCCGCTTTTTTTTTTCTCGTGTGGTCGTCGCACGCATAAAACCTCCATCAGCAACACTTCGAGAGAGAGAGAAGGTTCGCGTGCCAAGTTTTTTTCTAGGTGCCTGACGTTTGTGGACGACGAGATCCTGTGGTTTTTCTCGGAGTCGTGTGTTTGTTGTGGTATGCGTGAAGGACTGCTCGCAATCTTTGTCGAGAGGTACGGGTCGGGGGGGGTGGGGGTAGGGCTAGCAGAGCGTATTTGCTTTAGTACGGTGGGCGGGGAGCAAACTTTCAGAAACAAAGGGCGTGCATGCGCCAAGAGCACGAGCGACGAGATCGTTGACGTGTGTTCCTCGCCTCTCTCGTTCTTTCTCCGTGTCGGTGTTGTTTTCGATGTTGCACGAGGAGCCAGAGACAGATCAACACGTGTGTGTCGAATCTTTCAGTTATTTTTCGAAGGGCATATACTCTACATAGTTCGATAGCAGACGGGGGGGTTTTGGACGTTTACCACTCCTCGCACAAACGGTTCACGACAGTACATGTTCCCAGGACGTACGTACATGTCTGTGGTGCCGGGTAAGATAGTCGGAATAGATTCATAGAAGAATGGGGGGCATCATTTCCAAGGGGTGCAGCAATGCCTAGGCCGCTGCCTTCCCTCCCTAGGGTGTGGTTCTTGCATGGTGTCGGGTTTCGTCCTTTTGTGTTGGAAGGACGTTGAGGCACATCGAAAGTTATCATCGTAAAATAAAAGATAGGCTTTGTGGGGGGGGAGGGGGGGGGGGCGTCTGCTGGCGTGATGGCAAGGTTGGGGGGTGCTGTATGTTGTTATTCTTTTCGGTTGATTGGCGCAACCGAGGTAAGCGTTGCCCTTCTTGTCCTTGCGCAAGGTTTTCTTGTTTTTCGCGTTTTGAGCTCCCACGTGAGGGGTTCAGGGGTTCATATATAGTCATTTCAAGGTTGTAGGTGTGATTGGTCAAAACAACGGGCGGGGAAAAATTCAAGCACAAAACGTATTTCAAACCAAAGATTTTTTATGTCAGTGTGCAAATAGTGGTGAGGTCAGGGCGAAATAGCTAGGAGAGAGAGAAAGAGGGAAAGAGAAGGGTGAGTTAGATTATAGGTCAGGTGTGCGCGTAGGATGGACTGGTTGATAGCTACAACGATGTGTGTGCGTGGAAGGCGATATGGGACGCTCTTTTTCGTAGAGGGAGTCCATCTTGGCAGCCGGTGACAGTTTCGGTGTCTGCTTGCCGCTTGTTGAGCGTGGTGGCGGCAGACGACCGCGCCCGACCACGCGTACATCAGGCCGTTGTTGCTCGGGAGGGTGTTGATAGGTCGGAAGTTTCTGCGCTGGACGTGCGGACGTCGGTGCGGGAAGTGGTACTAGTACAAATGGAAGACAGCGTACCGGTAAAATAATGAGGGTGGCATCCTTCATCTGGCGGAGAAATGGGGCACCTGTTTGGTTGCAAGGGCGTCGTCGCCGTGGGAGCGTGTGCATGTACTCCAATTACTCTCTGTTGGGGGACAGGGCGCTGCTGTCGAGCGCCACTGCTATTTCTCCGAAAGCGACACGAACCTCGAGAAACAACTCGTCGTTTTTGGTGCCCCGCCCCCAACTGAAAGCGTAATCCTCCGCCCCAGTCTCGTACAAAAATATGTCCGCGCTACAGTACACATTCTTGCCCGCAACATGGCGTCTTCGTTGGGTACATGCGCAGGTATGTGGGAACGTAAAAGAGGCAGTACGTGCTTTTCCTCCACTGTCTACGCATCTACTGGTTCTCATCGAGGAACCCCACCATCCGAGATCTGCATTTTAAGCACCACTTGTTTGCGTGATACACGGGAGAGGGAACCTCGAACATTCTGTCTTCAACTTGTGTCTTCGGAGAGGCGTTCCTGATTCCGCGTCCTTTACTACCACCTCCTCTCCCCTCCTCTTTACCTCAAGTTGCCCGCAGAGGCTATAAACACGCCCCCAATACACCCACGTTGAACCCAACACCATTCGAAGCCGCGCGGGGTGTCGTCTTCCCATCTATTCTGGGCGTCAGCCTGCACTTTTTGGTACATGTACACGGGGGGCGGGGGGGGGGGGTACACACGAAGGGGGAACGCCGCAAAGGACGGCTGCAGCAATAAAATGCTTGCTGTTGCCACCAACATAGATTTCTTCCTCGACAGTTTTGGTCGGTTGCATTTAGCAATTTCTCCGGCGCGAGGAGGATACACTACATACTACAACGAACAGAGGTCATTTTCTCGGGTGTCTATTCCCAAGCCCGTCTCTCCCTCGAAGTCATTTTACTTGTCCTGAATGGGTCGCACACGACACGACAAGACGCGACAATCCCTCGGTCAACCGTACAGCGCGCGGTCCTTGGACAAGGACATGTCTTGTTCTTGTCAATATCGCGGGGTAGTCCACATGAAACACTTTCCAACGCCACCGCCCCGTTTCGATACCAACAGTCAGTGTATTCCTGCTGCGTGTGGGAATATCGAGCTTGAACGAACTACACCCAGGTTTTGTGTGATGGAATCTTGCCTTCATTCGAGTTACGGGAGTCCGATTCTCTCGGCCCAGACACTTGAGGAGCTGAAGGTATTGGAATCCACCTCTCCTACAAGCAGTCTACCGGCAATTGCTTTCATCTGCTTCGACTGCAGAGGTGTCGGTATTCTGGGAGACTGCTTCCTGTGGGGAAGGGCACCCGCTCTCGACGGTTTCTTGGTGATCTGTTCTCTCCGGTCCGTCTGCCCTTTGCATGATTTCCGCTGCCGGCGGTGGTGGTGTTGACTTTCCGTCTGGTTTTCTCTCTGCGACCTCATCTTTGGGTGCGCCCGTTTGCAGCAGCAGCGTCCACTTGGGGGAGGCATCACCACCACCACCATGCCCTTCTCGCTCTTCGTTTCGTTTCCTACTGCCGAGGGCGAAGTCGAGGTCGATGGTGGCGGCTTCGCCTTTTGGCGTGGCCGCCGGCGGAGGTGGCGGTGAGCTTGTATCCAGTTCTCTCCTCCCAACGGCGCCGTTGACGGTAACTTCGTCGGGTCCCGGCGTTTTGGCAATCTTTGGTGTGGTCGCTTCCCGTGTCTGGGCGGCCTGTGAATTTCCGCGGTCTTCTCCCTCCTCCATCGAAGTGGCCGGGATATCATCAAGTTCGTCTGGCGTCCTTGCCGCCCGCGACGTAAACGGTGGCGAGTATATCTCTGCTTCTTCATCGTCTGAGGCTGTGTCGGGGACGACCACCTTCGCGATGTTCACGGGACTCCACATCTTCGACGAGGTCGTTAAATTTGACGCGGGGGGGGGTCGAAAAATGAAGACAGGCATCGGCGGATTAACTTGCGGGGAGGGCGAGAAGGTTGAGGGGCCCGTGTACGCGCACAAAGAAAGGTATTAGCAGCTTTGCTGTTAGAGGGCGCCAAAGGTGTGCGGAATTAGCAAGAGGTATTGGGTACTGCCATAGTATCCAAAATCAACATTAGCTAGTGCTGAAAGCACGATGACCACTAGACCACTAGTCAGCGCGGGCTAGCGATACTAGTCAGCACGGGCTAGTGGTCTAGTGGTTATCATGCTTTTCAACAAAAGTTAATGCCCAAGTACGTCAAGCTTTCTTTCAAGCCACCAACTAGCGTGTTGGGGGGGGGAGTGCGAAGTACTCTCGAACTGCTATCGCGCCCGATGGTCGTTCGGGGTAAACCATTGAATCGTGATACGTGACACGCTCACGCCGAAAGTACTTGCCTCTCGCACACCAACCGTTCGACCTCGGCCATCAGATACTACCGCGAGATAGAGGCTGAGTGAAAATAGGCTGGAGCAACAGAGTGCACGGGGTAGACTCCGCAAAACAACGTGGAATGGGCAAAAGGAGCAGCGTAGTAGCAAGCGACGCACGGTAAACGGTCTCACCATTCCTTCGTCATCGTCATCGTCATTATCGGAATCCTCCTCTGAACTAGTGTCCGTTTCTTCCCCTTCTAGCCCCTCTTCCTCCTTAATGCCCTCCAGGCCTCCAAACATATCTTCAGCCATGTCTGCGCCCTCCCCTCGCCCTCCTGCTCCAGCTCGAAGGGTATCCCTGCTGCGGCCATCATCCTTGATATTAATACTGTGAGTTGCTGAGTCGCTAGGGCCATGTTCGCCATCTCCTCCGGTGATTTCTTCGGGTATTTCGACATCCACGTTCCCACGTTCGTCCCTTCCTTGCCCCTCCTCCCAGCCATTCCATCCACCGCCCCCGTAGTGTCCTGCACCGTCCCTGTGTATGACCTCGTCAGGAGAACCGTCGCCGTTGGGAATGGCGGCCTCTTCCTCTACAAAATCGTCCCCCGGCGGTTCGAAGCGTGGGTGTACTCCGTGGTCTCCATCCGTGAGCGATGTTGAACCACCAACACCTACCTCGGCCGATGGGTCTACATCAATCGGTCGAGCATCATCACGGCTTACGTCCTCACTCTCACCACCAACACCATCAAAATGCTCAGTTGCTCCACTAAGCCCAGAACCAATTCCCCCCAACGACTGCGAGGGCCCGGGAGGAGGAACTGCCGGGGCGTCTATCGTTCTTCGCACTTGAGCGAGCGACTGGGCCGCACCCTTGCCGAACGACCCTTCCCCGGGCACGGGCGATTCCCTCCCCCACCCTTCTCGTGCCTCACGACTGACAGCATCAACTCGGTCGCTCCCGCTGTTTCCGACGTTTCTGGACGCTTGCGGCGTGGACGGGGAGGAGAAGGGAGAGGAAGAGGAAGACGCCCCGCTCTCCTTGGCCGCGACCTCCCCGCCGTCGTTCGAGATTTCCCGCGCGGCAGCTGATCCTGCTGCGGCGCCCCAGTTTCGAGATTGCAGGGCCTCCTGCATGGACACGGCCGTCTCGCCGACGAACTCCGTCACGTGAGACCGCTTGCTCGGGGAACGGTGGGCGAGGAAGTGGCACGCGGCGCACATGTCCACGCTGCAGTCTCGGCACCGCCGGGCGGCGGCGAGGTCGCCGCACCTGGAGCACCGCGCGCCGCCTCCGGAGCTGTCCTCCTGCACCGCTCCTTTCTCGGCGCTTGCAGCTCCTCGTCGGGGGCCCGCGACGGTTCCGCCGCCCTCCCTGCCGCAGCCACTGATGCGCAGGAAGCGGTGTCTCTGCCGATCCGCGTCGCGGTGCTCCCTGACGAAGCAGCTCGAGCACCTGTCCCTATCGTCGCCGTCACAATCCAAGCAACGTCTTGCGACGGGAAGGACCGAGCACGATGAACACAGGCCAAAGCTCAACGAACGAAACGTCGTCCTGCTTGCCGGGTCTGAGGCAGCGGCGCCTCCGGGGCCAGGAGGAACGCTACCACTAGATTCCGATGCCCAGTGGGTGATCGAGGTCGAGCGCAGCTGCAGATCCGGGTGGCTCGGAAGCCCCTTTGCCGTAGCGGTGAGCTCGTCGATCAGATGGCAAAAGTCCGCCTCGAATGACTCGCAGGCGGCTTCGCACTTTGATCGGGCCTCCGCTGCTCCTGCGACTCCCTCCTCTGCTGTCGTCGCCTTGTTGACACCAAGGGAGATGCCTTCGTCTTCGAAGGCCGCCACGCGTCTGCGGAGTTTATTCAGCACCCGCACGATCTCCCAGTCCTTGGCCGCCCCGCCAAGGCCACCACCTCCGCGTGCAGCCGCAGCCCTAGCGCTTTCTATGGCGATCCCCCGATCTTTCAGCCGTTTCATGAGAGCCTCGAGCGTCTTCCGTGCCCAGCCGAGGGCATCGCGCAACTGGCGGAGGGAGTCATCGTCATCTTCGTCGCCGCCACACCTGTGAAGAACAACCTCTCTATCTCTCGAGCTGACCTCGTACCCCTGGCCGTTCAATTTCGCGCGGCTCTCGCTCCCTTCCGGGCGGTCTGGCGCCATTTTCCTGTCTCCCTTGCCGTGGACCCGGCTCTTGCCGGAGCGGTGGCGGCGGCCGCGGCGGCCGTGCTGTCGGCCCAAGCGGGCGGCGACCCTCCGGCCCGCCCTCCGACAGTCCTTCGATTCCGCGGCCGCCCTCCTGGCCTCCCTCCGGCACCGCTGCTCCTCCAGCAGGGCAGCTTCGTGCTGTCCCCCCGTCCTGGCGTTGACCGCCCTCTTGTCAGCCTCGAGGGCTCGCTGCCATGGGTGCAAAAACCTTTCCTCCGCTCTTTCCGGTTTCGCTGATGGCCAGCCCGGCGATGTTTTTCGTGTGTGTCCCTCGCCGCCGGTGTTCGGCCCCGGATCGTTCCCGCTTCTCCCCGTCGAGCCGTTCTCAGCAGAAGCTTCGAGCGCATCACGTGTGGTCCGGTGGCTTTCCTCTCCTCCTGTACCATGTCCGTTGTTTTCGCGCTCCGGGTCTTCACCGCTCTTCTTCCCCGCGCCGCGGTGTCGCAGTTTCTTGCGTGCGGTACTCCCTCTGGCTTTGTCCTTCGAGGAGGACTCCGGCTTGGGAGGGCCGAGTACGGCCAACGCTTCGGGCAGGTCGCGAGCGCGAGCCGGGAGGTAGCTGTCGCCGCCCCCCTCTTCCAGCATCGCTTCTATCGCGCAGATGGTTTCCCTAGACCTACCGCTACCACCACCACCACCACCACTACCTTCCAAATACCTTCCAAACGGGTTGCTGGCATGGTGATCGCTCGCAACGGTTCCTTCGCCGCCTTCGTCGTCGAGCGGCGGCCAAGCGCTCTTTTTTCCACGCGGCAGGGCCGTCCGCTGCCACGGCGCTCCTCGCACCGGCGCCGCCGGCTCCAGACGGCGCCGCCGTGCTCTCGTCAGCGACGGAAAGCCTCCTCCGGGCACGGGGGCGCTCGTGCGTCGTTGGGGGTGGTGGCGGCGATCGCCGGCATCGCCGGCGGAGTCCGGAATGTCGCCCTGGCTCTTGACCTGCCTCTTGAGGGTCGGACGACGCGCGGTGTGGTCCTCGCGCGGGAGGGTGTGGCGCTCTTCTTCCGCGGGATGATGGAGCTGTTGTTTCTTTGGCCGAGACAGCTTGTCCACGAGGCGCGACTGGTCCACCCGTTCGCCGGCGGTGCTCTTGCTCTTGCTGGAAGGAAGGAAAGAACGCACGGTAGTAGGAAAGGTCGTGTCACTTCTTTCGTGCCACGTTTGTCCAAGAACAACATGGAATATCAGCAGCAACACCAACCAAGCATCAGCAGCAACAAAGACAACTCTACGCCATACGAGAAGGCCTGAAGGAAACGCCAAGCTGACCATGCCTTGGTCTCCTCAGCAAAGACAGCTCTACGCCATCACACGGATCCCCGTTTTCACACAAAGCAGGTCTGAATAAAACACGCAAGTTCACACACAAAGCAGGCCTGAATAAAATACGCATGGTTTGTCCACACCTTAACCGCCTCCGCCACGGAATCCCCGCCTCGACCCCCGGCTTTCCCGCCCTGGCGTCCACGTCCTTCAGCATCTCTCCGACCTCTTCCCGCAGGGTCACCGCGCCGGCCTCCGCCGCTGCCGCACGCCTGCCACTGGAAGCCGTAGCGTCGATGCCCGCCAGGGAGTCTCTCCTCCCCTTGGACGATGGCAACGGCAACGACGACGACGACGACGACGACGAAGAACAAGAGCCCCGATCGCCCGCAGCGTCCGCCGTGCGGCCGCCGCCTCTCTCCCGGAGTTTGTCCAGCCGACGGTAGACGTCGTAGCAGGCCCGGCAAACGGCAACCTGGGGGGGGGTGGCCAACGCGAACAGGCGGCACCATGGGGGAAACAGTCTTGTGTTATGTTATACCGTTTGGTTTCAAGTGTCGTCGGACTTGGTTCCGCGGCGGGAGAGCCGCAAGATTGGATGCTTTGTACGAGCTCGTAGTTATTGCACTGTCAGACCGCACCTTCTTCCTACGAGGCCGATGGTGTTAAGCTATTTCAAAGCGCTTGGCCAGCCGAAAGAAGGCGAGAGGTGCCCTCACGACGTGGATACGTTTGGCGGTGTACGTTTGTATGTATGTCAGCGGACGACCGGACTTAAGAGCGCAGGGGGCGCTTTGTAGCCTATACTCGGAAAGGGGCGACGGCCGGAAGGAACAGTGCAGAATCGCGGTGAAACCGTTGGCAATCTGTTGAAAACGAAAGAGGTGCAACGCTACAGAAACTTCTATTTTGTCCACAGAGACCACTCGCTGTCACAGGGGAAGTGACCTTGGCAGGCGTACACAGCTTTCGCTGCCCATAACTCACCCCAGCTAGAGCACGATACACCGAACAGCGTAAATTCGACTTGGGATGAAACAATCCAGAGTCAACTCAAAAGTGAGGGGTAGGTCCGGTGGAACAAAAAGAGATAGACATCACCCCGGGTGACAAAAAACGCGAGAAATTACCGCCTGGAACCGATCAGGCATGAAATTGGCGCTCCTTCTGGCTGTGCGGGGAGCCATTTATCGGTCTCACCTCTCGGTATACCAACGCAGGGCTTAATTCTTCCAGGCTGCGCGCCCCCCGACCGTTTCCTTCTCGCCAGCACCTTCGGAGTGCTTCTCCCCAGTAGACGTCCAGCCCCTGTTTCGCCTCCGCGCGGGCTAGCCCGACGGACTTGAACGTCAGAGGAAACAGCATTTCCTTTCCGGTTCTGGGGTCACGGTCGCTACTAGCTCTAGGCGACGAGGTCAACTGCTGCTGCTGCTGCTGCTGCTTGTCCGTAAACTCCAGCAGCGCAGCCCCACTCCTCCGGTCGTCGGACACGCCGATACTCGTCCAGTTCACGTCTGCCGCCGGGCTTTCTGCACCACCAACCCGACCACGTTCGCTGGATTCTGGAGCGCTTGCCTCGGGTGGTGGGCGCTCGGACGGTCCGGGCCTGACTCCGCCATTGCAGTTGCGGTATGCACAGAAGTCTCCCGAACATCTCTCGCGCAACGGACGGGCATAGCTGGATGCGGAGGCGGCAGTAGCAGCCACCGCTTCCTCGGATTCGGCACCGATCAGCAAGGACCGTCGTCCGTCGCGATACCGGCCGGGAGCGGCCGTCGAGGCTATGGAGCGCTTCACGCCTCCCCGTCCGCCGTCGCCGAGATGCCTGTGCTGTGACGCAACTTCGAAGGGTGACGCGGCCGTCGCCGAGGGTGGATCCGCTGACAGTAGCACAGCGTCGGCCGCCGCGGATAACATCTCCGCTGTAGATTGCTGCACCATTGCTCCGAGCGGTCCGGCTGAGGAAGGCGTCGTTGTAGAGAGTGAGGGCGCTGGTGATGCCGGCGAACGGCTCTCAGAGGCAGCAGGGACGGTCGTGTCTGCCGCCGACAAGGTTTCCTCCCGTGGATTGCTTGCCGCTTCGGTCAAGGGCGATTCTCTTGCCACCGAACCTCTGCCCTGGTTCTGATGGGTCGCAACAAGAGGAGTCGGACCCGGTTGCGAGTTTTCCGAGGTCAAAATTAAAGCCGCTCTTCCCCTTCCGGGCGGCAATTGTGTCGACGGAGGTATCATCCCGCGAGAATCTGCGTAAGGCGCAGGCTCCGTCGCTCCCAGACCTATCGATGCCTCTCCATTCTTCGACACTATCCTGGCGTGAAGAGCCTGTTCCAGCCAGGCTCCGGACGTGCCGGCACCTCTGTCCGACGACGGCACCACGATGAACGTGGCAGCGATGCTGAGCACGTGCACCCTCCGAACCTCCTGCACCCACTGCACGACGCGACGAAGCTTCGCCTCGATCTCTCGGTTGATGACCTTCACCCTTGATACCAAGCGCTCGTCTGAAAGAGCTGTGGCCGCCCTTGATGCATCTAACTTGTTCATGTCCCCTTCGTGATGTTGTCGAGACTCGTCCTCGATCACTTCAGGCGAGTCCCGTAGAACGCCACGAGAAACAAGCACATAGGTAGTCAGAGCCGCCTGTATCGGCTTCGTTGACGCTCGGGAAAGGTCGCCTGTGACAACGTTGGTGCCACTTTTGCTACTGCTGCTGCTGCTGCTGCTGCTATACGGTTTTGCTTTGTACTCGCACAAGTATCGTTGCTGAGTAGGTCCACCACGGCGGGAAGTCGTGGTGGCGGGATCGCCCCCGGGGGGAGCCAACGCGGTCACTGCGACGGCACCCTTACCTCGACCACTTTCTTGGACGACCAAGGCTGCCCACCCGGCTTCATCAAGCGGTACGCTCTCACCGGAGCCAAGCAACGCGGTTGCGAATACGCCCCCGGTCGCTGAATCACTGCTGCTACCGTCTCCTCTACTCCGCGAATCTCCACCGTTGTCAGTAGCTCTCGCAGCGTCTGCTGCGGATAAAGATCCGCGACGGAGCAGAACCCTGCTCAGAAAGGCCTGTTTGAGCGCTCCTAGGTTGGAATTGTGACTCGACCTCTTCATGACGCGGCCGTCTTTCGCTGTGAAGAGCCATCGCATGCCTGTGGGCGTTGGGGATGCTGCTGCTGTTCCGTCTTGTAGTAGGGCGACATCGATTATGTTTATCCGGGCGTGACGTCGGGTGGACCACAAAGAGTCCCATACCCATCTTGCGGCTGTTTTTCACGTACAAAGGGACGTGGAAAACCAACAGGTTTGCCAGGTTTGGTTGAGTTGTGTGGCCATCAATTGTACTACTGCCCTTGGCGTGGAACTAAAATAGTGTAAACCTTGACTCTTGTATATACGTGCCTGTTTGGCGGTGTAACGTGCCACATGCACCGGTTGCTTATGCATTGTATTCATTCATGTGCTCCCAGCTTCTACCTACCTTGCGGCCTTGCCAGAGCTCCGATGCGGGGTCATACAGAGAGAATTCTCTATGGTGCGGCCTTCGCTACTTCGTACTTCGTACATTGTTTTTGTGCGAGAAAGCATGGTTCGTCGTTTCCTTGGGTTAACTTACGCACAAGCGATCTCCACTAACACCGTACTACGTAAAGGCAGCGCCATTGATTATTTTTTCTTCGCCGAAACAAAACAAACCGGTAGCTCGAGACTACACAACTGTATCCTCTTGTGCATGGAAAAGTATAACCAGCGGAATGTGATGTCGCTATGTAGCTCGGATGAGGGAGGACTTCCCACGTTCAGGATGTACACCGGGAATAGAATAGATTGACCATCCCCAACCATACGACGAAATGCACACGGCGTGTATCGATTCACCGCAAAATTCCACACGACTCTGTCGATAGATTGGTATCATCTATCTATGCTACATGATGTTTATTTTCTTCACATGTTAATTCTGGGCTGTACTCATGAACAAATCTGCTCGCTGCAGCAGCAGCAGCCTGCTACCAAGTTAGGTCGAGTCAGGGAAGGTTCTATCTAGTCTAAGGCTGTGACACATGTTTCTTTTCGCCGTCCGTCTCAACAGACACATGATGCTTGCCTTGGGTCCCATTCAGCTCGGTTGTTTCCATGCCAATATAGACTATCCCGCCCCCCGACTGTTGGAAAGCAGGCCTGCGCGAGGGCGCGGAACACGTGGCCAGAGAAGATGAGAACCGAGCTGAGTGCTGTAGGGAGCTCTGCAGATAGGACCGAAACGTTCATTAGTGGTATGTACAGCCCCCGGGAGTTCTACAGCGTACGTCCTGATTGTATGAAACTCCGTGTCATAGCGCCGACGTCTTGCTTCGCGCGTTTCGTCAAATCATGAGAGCATCTTGAACCTGAGGAAACGAAGCTAGTGGGACCTTCTGTACTAGGCGACCACACCCTCTTTCGTGATCGGTTGACTATTTTCCACAACCCAGTTTTAACCCGGGGACTAAAGCTTCAATCTAAACCACATGTCCTCGTGTCCTCGTCGACGATAGAACCATGATCAAATAAGACGGCAGTTTCATGCGAAGGGGCACAACTACCCTCCCTCCTTGTAAAATCTTGCTCGTGGAGCCCCCACCTTGACCAGCTGCAGCTGGGTTTGTGATGCAGAGGACACACATTAGCAGCCAGCAGGAGGAAGGTGGCAAGCGTGTAGCCCTGGTGCTATCGCTTTGATCTCCTTGGGCATTGCTCTAATTTGCAGTGCAGAGAGAGAAAGGGGAGAGGAGAGTTGCTAGAACAACAAGTAGTTCATTCTGTCTTTTGTGACGAAGGCTGGAAAATTCCAAATTCGACTCCGCTTCAGCAGTGAAGCGGTTCATCATCAGTCATGGACTCGCAGTTCATCCCGAAGGCCATTGACATGGTCAAGGACGCCATCGCCGCCGACAACAACCAGGACTACGAGACAGCCCTTGGACTGTACAAGAAATCGCTGGAATACTTCATGACCGGCCTGAAGTACGAGCCGAACCCCGTGAGTTCCTGTTTTTTTGTTTTTCGCCTGTTCAAGTTTCCGTCAAGTTTTTTTTTTTTTGGTCCAACGCTGCTGCGGAGGCACGACATGACGAGTTAGCCGCTCGTCGAAATGAGAGTGCATGCAACTCACCATGCTTGTTGTCAACTGCTGCGGTTGATACAGCTGAGCACAAGTTCTTGTGTCGCACACGCCCAGCAGATGACTCACAGTTAGTGGAGAACTTTTTCATATTTTCACACAGCAGTACCTTCGGTATGATGGCCTGTCGTCACAACACCAGTGTTGCGCAACTGTCCGTGAACGTCTGCGTGCAGCAGTGGTAGTGTTGAAGAGAGGGCAAGCTTGTGTGATTTTTTTTATGTTTGTCATCGGCGTCTCTGCCCACCGCAGCGGCACAAGGCCTCAGTGAGATTCCGTTCGACGGCGCCTGAAAGTGTCGAATTTGATGAATTTTTTGTGCATCGGATGATTGCTCCGCCTTCAACCATTGAGAGCGAGGAGTGTTCCCCGCAGCAGTCTACACACGGGTTTTTTTAAGTAAGCCACATACTGGATAAAGTATACAATCGGGTAAGTTGGGTTTGCGGTTGGGCTGGTTGGGGTTAGGATTTGTTCCGCGTAAATCAGAGAGCTTGGGGCGCCATGCGGTTGCTGCGGACTCAATTCGTGGGCCAGAGGGGCACCAGCGCGCCGACACACACAATGCAGAAAAACACTCTTTCGCCGTTGCACTGCTAGACTTTGCCGTCTCTCCTCTCTCTCTCTCCGTGCCTCGGGAATTCTCTTCCGCCTTCTCTTCCTTCCACCGCGACATGTACGACACCTTGCAATCGCTGCTGTTGTCGGCTAACGCCTTTTGTGTGTGTGTGTGTGTGTGGTGTTGGTGCAGATGGCCAAGGCAACCATCATGAAGCGAGTAGAGGGCTACATGAAGCGGGCCGAGATCCTCAAGGAGATCGTGGACGAACAGGCCGCCGCTAAGAACGGCATGGGCAAGGGCGGGGGCGGGGGAGGGTGAGTGGACAATTTTGTAGCTGCCGTTCGCGAGTGACAGATAAGAGTGTGGATCCTGGCTTCCTTGAGACATTCGCGTCCTTTGGGGGACGGGGCACACCAGCTCCGTACCAATATTTTTGTGTTTCTCGGTGCAGGTATTTAGCAACAATCATGGGCCGAGAACTGGAAGAGGTGGGGCAGGCTATGTTTTTTTTTTTCTTGTCTTCACTTCAAATCAGCGCTCACAGAACTAGTGCCGTTTTACTCCAACCCGTGGTCACACAGAAGGGCCCCTCTCTACCCTCTCCCCTCCTGCGGTACGTTGCCTTCGATTTTTAATGCGAGAAGAGTTCAGCACTCTCTTCCCTCTGTGTGCGGGCTATAGAAAGCCGAAATCAAACCATTAGATTAGTCAACGCTGACGGTTTTGTCTGAACAGCGGTTTGGTTTCGGCTTGCATAACAAGTTGGTCGTTGTGTGGATTCGAAACCCACGCTGCGCTTGGCGTGTTTTGTTTTTTCGTGTGACCTATGTAGCAGTAGTGTTGCTGGTGTCGAGCCTCGGACGGGACTGTCAGGACGTTTTACGAAGGTCTTTCGTCGGGAATTTTTCTCGGAAACTTCGCTCGGTTTTATGTCGGCACCATCCTCATCGTGGAGCAACCGATCTACGAAAATCGGTCGGGGGGTGGAGAGGGTGGTGGCGGTGTAGTCATGTAAACGCATACCGTAGTCGTTAGGCCATTGTCCTCGCATCGCATCCCTACAATGCCGGGGCGGAGCGATACGCCATGCCTTAGCTGTCACACTTTTGACCACGCGTCTTGGAGAGGACGGAGCGTTGTCCCCACAAGACCGGTGGGCGGGGGGGGGGGGGGGGGGGGGGGACCCAAAAGCCGGCATGCCGAAATCTTTTGACCCTTGA
>FN649739.1:2050987-2064086 GCA_000310025.1 Ectocarpus siliculosus | reverse complement strand
TTCCTGCCTTCTTGAGGCCGCCTTGAATGTAAATCACTTGTGTTGCCTCCGAGCTGCGTGTTCAACTACGTTTGCATGCCTCTCTTTTTTGTGCCTGCCTGTGGCCGCTCCAGCTAGATATTCGCACGGGTAGGAGGTATACGTGCACGCATGGTCGGCGAAGTTCACGGGTTTTTTTTTTCCAGCTCTCACCACTACTTCTCTCTCCCCTCCCTCAGTCTTGCCCATCCCTTCATGTTGGCACGTATCTCTGAACGTACGCTTCTCACATCCTACACGCCAACCCCACCCGCCTCCAGGCGCTACGAACGTCCCCTGGGAACTCGACCCGGCCATGCGTCGTCGTTTCGAGAAGAGGATTTACATCCCCCTCCCAGAGCCCGAGGCTAGATCGATCATGTTCAAGCTACACCTTGGCGACACGGCCAACACTCTCACCGATCAAGTGAGCAGCAACAGACAAGCGCACCGTTTAGTGCGCTTCCATGGTTTTTTCCCCAAGTAGTTCCCCGGCGACATGGCCGTCAGCGTATAGATGCGAGATTGACGCCATTTTGGAGAAAATAGGTCTGGCTCGGAAGAAGAGGAGTTCCTCGCGAAGCAGGAATCGAAACCGAGGTGTAGCAGATGTCAACCGCTGTAATTCGGTTCTGCTCGTGTGACGCATTCGATGGCGGTAACCTCTCTCTCTCTCGGTACGCTATGATAGAGCGTGAAAACGCGATCCAGCTGTCGTAGTAGACGCACCTCGGCCAACCTTCCCCCCCTCCATTTCTCTCCTCCGTGGTCCCCCCAACCCCCCGGGAGCAATGCACCTTCCTCTCGAGGACGCGTGGTCAACGGTCTAACCGCTAAGACCTGAGTACGCCCCACCCCCGCGTGTCTATCCTCCGTTGTCCCACCAACCCCCGGGGGACACAGAATTTTGACGCGCTGGGAGACGAGGCGAAAGGGTGCTCCGGTTCGGACATTTCTGTCATCACTCGCGAGGCGCTGATGGAGCCGCTACGGAAATGCCAGATGGCTAAGGTGCGGCGGGCAGCAAGGGGGCTGTGCGTCTCACGGTCGTTTGCAAAGCGCTTCGGTTCCCCCCGTGTATGTCGACCAGTCGTGCCCCGTGTTGGTTGGTCTCTCCATGCAGCGGTTGGCGGCTACCACAGTCTTAGGAGAGATATGTATCGGAGAGAAAATCACGGATTGAAGAGAGCGAAAATGGCCTTTCTAATCCATGAGAGATGCATGTGTAACATAGCATGTAGGGAAGGTCGCATTTTGGAGAGAGGTTCGGTTAGCTTTCTCTGCACGACCGTTTCTTAAAACAGTAGCCGCTGCTGGTGTCCGTAAGGGTGTGTGAGTGTTTTGCGTTCCTCTTGGGGGTGTGGTTGCCCTGTCTGGAGGCGTGAATGTCTGTGTCTACGAAGCACGCGTCTTTTAGCTTGTGTGGCCTGGCTGTGTTGTCTCTTGCTCTTGCTGTTATTGTTGCTGCTAGTGTTCGCCCCGGTGGTATAGTTGGTATGCTCGAAACTTTCTAGAGGTCAGGTTAGGGGTTCGGTTCCCGGCGTAAGCGAGCTTTTCTTGCAAAGTGAGTTTTTCTCTCGCTTCCGCTCCTGGCCAAGTGGATAGCGCTAGTTCGTGTGTACACAGAGGGAAGAGAGTGCTGAACTCTTCTCGCATTAAAAATCGAAGGTGAAGTACCGCAGGAGGGGAGGGTAGAGAGGTGTCCTTCTGTGTGACCACGGGTTGGAGTAAACGGCACTAGTGCTGTGAGCGCTGATTTGAAGTGGAAAAAAAAAAAAAAGGGTTGGGTAGTTGCTGTGTGTTGCCAATCCCCGTCTGCTTATTCATGGCCTCTTTGTTTTTTACCTCGGGTCGTCGTGTTTGTCTTGGAGAGACGGTCGTGCCTTTGTCTCTGTCTCTGATCAATTAATATGTTTGTAGTAGCTATCCATCCATCTGCTTGTAATAATTCATCAAGCTATCTGTTTGTACATAAAACATGCCAGCCAAATCGACCCGACGCAAAACCAACCCGAAGTACGACTTGGACTTCGTGCTTTCTGTGTGCAGCAATTCGTACCCACAAAGGACAACATGCTCATCCCCGCGGAGAAGTACCCGAACTGCCCATACTGTCCGCAAGACCTCACCACCCGGCCAGCCAAGTTGGGGGAGGTCTGCCCCACCTGTAAAGCGATACGCACCAGTCTTTACGAGGTGAGGCTGTTTTGTATTGTTTTTTTACATTGGTCGCGGTGTGCGCTTGCTTCCCACGTCTGCTTTATTTTCTGTCGGGATTTTTTTTCGTCCTCGGGTCGTCGTGTGCATCCTCTGCTTCTGTCTCTATCAAGTACACCAGCTGATTTTTTTTTTATGGTTGAGACGACAAGAGGGACAGCAAAATCAATCGGTTTGCTCGATTACGCGTGTAGTGAGCGTAGGAGAAGGTTTGGCGAGCGCCGTGGGCGCGTTGTACGCTTACATGCTTCGACATAGAAAAAACTTTCTTTGAAGTTGCGGTACTGAAGCCAACAGACAGTGATGACCTCTTCTCTAGCTGTGTCCGGTGTTGTATGCTGTTTGTATGCATACCAAAGCCGTGCTTTGTTTCCAACGCACGATCCCGACTTCTGAAGAGGAGAGTGTGCCGAGGTGTTTTTCGTCATTTTTTTTTTTTCCTTCCACAACAAATATCATTGGGTCTAGAAGGTAATAAAACTTATTTTTATTATTTGTTGTGTGTTTGGAGGACAAGCTCAAAGGGTAGTTAGTTTAATTTAGTCCTCTGTTGTGGTTTTGGAGAGTAGGTCATCTCTTCCGCCGATAAAGAGTTTGGGATAGGTGAGCAATCATTTCACAGCGTCGGCGGAAACTGTTTGTATTTTTGTTTTCTGTGTCAAGGTTGCCACGGAGAAGCTTTTGGTCCCGGACGTGTGCTACGACGACTTCCTCAAGGCGTTAACCAAGTCTGGGAGCTCGGTATCGGAGGAGGAGCTCACGCGTTTCGTCCAGTGGACCGAGGACTTCGGGCAGGAGGGGTAACCGGGCAGGACGCTGACCTTGCCTGTTGATTGTTAATTGTTGTGTCATGCTTAGTTATGGTTCATTTCGTGTAGACTTTGTATCGGGGTCCGTTGACCTGCCTTGGAGGGGTAGGGTTGGACACGACGAGGGAAAATAGGCCATGAGTGGGGAGGCAGGAGGTGCTCTCTTCGAGCTGTCTTTGTGCTCTCTTCAAGCTGTCTTTGTTGTCAAACTTGTTGTGAGGCGCGGACGAAAAAGTAACGTCGACGACCACTAGCTTCGTGTGTTCGGCCCGACTGTTGTTGCGGGCATCTGCGGGCAGAATTAATGCTCAGTCAGCCTGAACGCCAAGCCTTGGTCTGTTCCTGCTCTACCCTTGCACCTTGGGCAGTAGGGACGACGGAAACAAAACAAAAGGTATTGTGATGCTGTGATACACCACCCACCGCCCCTTCTTGGTGTTGGTACAGTACGTGGCAAGAACGAGATAATAAACAAAGCAGTCCCAACGTGAGACAGCTGTGGCGGTACGCCCTATGCATGTAAGCGAAAAAGCTTTGCTGGTGTTGGGCATGGAGAAGGAGGGGGTGAGGGCGGCTGCATTATTGTTGGAGGAGGTCTGTGGACATGATGTGCGATGTTGTGTACGCATTTGCTCTGAGCTCGCTGCGTGGTTGTCTGTCGCGCCTTAAGAAGCGGTTCGTTTGGCTGCCTATCAGCGTATTTCGTGTATTTTGGGTCGTGCGCGGAGAGTTTTTGACGCGGGTGTTCCATCATTCCTCCTGTGATGCGCGCACGTTTTTTGTGTATATCAGTGCGATCCGCTCGAGCACTGCAAGTTTTCATGCGCCCTACAGCATACACGTAGGCAATGAATGATGGACAGCTAGTTAGTGGCATCGTCATCACAGCAGCAGTAGTGGTACTCCGTCTAATCCAATTTTCTTTTCACGCGCAACAGGCTGCCTGCAGCGCCTATCCTGGCGTTTTGACCATCCGAGATGTGTAGAGACAGCCAAGCTATGATAGGTACAGCAGTAGTGCTCGAGGGTTGCCCGGGGGGATTGGCTGTTGTCGCCGTCTACTGAGGCGAAACCCAGGAGATTTGTTCATACGTTAAATGGATCGCAAATATCGCGCGAGTGGCTGCCTCCGTTTCAAGCTGTTTCATGGTATTGTCGGGGGCGCGCGGGGGGGGGGGGGGGGGGGGGTCCTTGACCAACACTCGGTCGATGCAGAGGTTTTTCGGAAAACGGCCGGCTAGTTCAAAAACCGGGACTGACTCGAGGGAAAAAAACGTACAAGATGTCGGTGGGTCAAGGGGTTGCCGTGACCTCCCCGGGCAAAGGACGCGCACCACGGGCCCCCTCAGAAAGACACAAACACTACGATGCACGAACGCACACGACCACCTAGTGTGTATGCACACGAGCTTCCAAGTGTCCGCGGCTCGGGTTCTCATTTCCGCTTCGGGCGATAAGAGACAACGCACATGTTGATTCAAACAAGACACTGTTGCCCAGGCGTACGGCATGGTGCGCCCGGCGCTTGGGAATACACGCCAGGACAGGCCGAATGAATGATAAACGTCACCGTGCAGTGTTGTGTTGGAGGCAATCAAGGCATGCCATAGGTTTCCGGGCGACGCGCTACGACTCTGACTGGCGCCTCGACCCTCAGCCCCAGCGTCAACCGGAGGCAGGTGTGGGTGCTTGGTCGGCGTGCCTTTCGAAGGTCCTACAAAGGGTCGCTGTCGCCACTGAACCCCTACCCAAAAGCCTGACGCTAGCCCCAGCCCCCTGTTCGGCGTGCCTTTGGGAAGTCCTGCAAAGGGTCTCGCTGTTGCGACTTGACCCAAGCCCTAGCCAAAAACCCCAACCGGAGGGGGGGTGCTTGTTAGGTGCTACAAATGGGTCGATGTTTTTGCCACTGAGTCGCTGAAAGACACATCCTTCTTTCGGTGCCTACCTGTCTCCAGGTATTCAAACGGGGTGGGTGCGCTCTGGTGCGCCTTCTGCACCAGTCACCACCCCACCCGTCTACTATCCATACCGTGTTCGCCCCACCCCTTGTCTCTCCGAACACACACTCAGATATGTAGATGCTTTGCTCGTCCATCGAGTCGGGCGAACGGCACGGACACACAAGTTGGGGTAAAAAAACGCCATCGAGATCAGTATGATACAATTCTACAGTACTCTACACACGCGTTGGTTGTCGCTGGAGACACAATACATTCAGGGAGGGCGGGGGGGGACTGCAAGGAGGAAGGCTGTAGCGGGAGGGGTTCGCCGGATGCGGCAGAGCGAACGGGACCCCCCCCACCCCATCGCTACCCCTCTAATCCCCTTTCCCCTCTGCATATCCCCCTCTTCATTTCTTCCCACTTGTGCTCGTCAACCGCTTAGCTCTTCGACCTTTGCGTTGATGTCGTCCATGTTCTCCTTGAGCACCTGACGGGCGGATGGATGGCCGCGATAAACAAACAATAAACAACAAGACGAAAGACACGCACCACCATCATCAAAAATAAAAATGCAACGTCATTCGTTGATTCTCGTTTCGATGCCAGCGTCCAACAACTGGGAGACAAGAAGGGGCTACAACCCGCATTCGTGCCGATAGCAGTGCACACGCGTGCTCACAGGTTGGTGCGCCTGTACCCGTGTCTTTACTTAAGCCGGCCGACCAATGACAAGACGTCCGTCTGATAGCCGTACAACAAGACCCGAGCATGATTTCTAGTCACCGCGTGCGCGCGAGCTCCTTCCGCTGAGACGCGTCGACCGTCCGCGCTAGCGGGCCAATGGAAATACGTCAGTCTTGTAGAGGGACAAAACACACTGCTGCTGTAGATGTGTGTGTTGATGTACCTCAACAGCACGAGCACGTGGAGTTGAATGAAACATTTTACATTCAAGAACAAACGAGTGGACAATCTCGATGTTTCGACAAAACCTGCATGTTGACCGTTGTTTGCACCGCTAAAAAAAACTCGCAGCAGCATACCGTCTGGGTCTACCATGGTATATTATTGTATAGCGAGCGGGTAACACTGCTGGCACGTTTTAACGCCAAGGAGACCACCCAACACCCACGACAGCATTGCAGCGAAACGCAGAAAACAACAATGGCAACAAAAACCGACGGTGGCGACACCGACGACAAGCACCCACGACAAAACAATGCAGCCAACAACGACAGAGACCAACAATGGCAAAAAAAAAATCGACGAAGAGGACGCGTCTTTGATGTCTCGCGCACCTCCCAGTGTTCCGTGGAAAGCGAGATGCCCTTCTTCCCGGGCCTCATCTCCCCGTCCTTCTCGTAGTACTCACGGATGTCCACGTAAATCTTGCCCTTAAACTCACGCACGTCCACGAACTTCTTGTTGCCGAGCTTTGGGGAATCGCGGCGCACCACGGGAAGAAAAGGAGGGGGAGACAGGGTTTCAGGGCTCGGCACAACAACCAGAGTCTTTGAAATAGAAAAACACAAAGATAAGAGGAAAGGTGCCCGAAGTTTTCGGACTGGCCATTTTACATTGAAAGGAAACTTCTGCATACAGTGTAGGTTGGAATGAAAATCTCCCGGTCGACCGATGACATCTTCCAAGGGAGGGGCCGCGCACCAAAACTAGGCACTTACGAAAGGGTTCTGGTAGAAATTGTGATAAGAGGTAAAGGAGAGGGCGGGGACAGATAGGGTACGGGTGGAGAGTACAAAAATGACATCTACCTACCGTAGGGCAAGTTCGGTACTGGGATCGTCATTGGCGCCAGGAAGAATGGGGGAGGGGGAGCACAGAGAGATAAATAGAGAGGAAGGACAGGCTTTCCGAGTGTTTGATGAGCATCAATGAAGCTCGTTGTTTGTGGCGAGAGACAGACAGAGGGGCACGAAAAAGCTCTGGCAGCGAGAGACAAACAAAGCACCATATCTGCGGATGGAGATTCATCTTTTTTGGAAGAAAAAAAAAAGAAAAAAGGATCCTCAGACAAGGCAAAAATAACAACGCCAGCCCGGGCCGTCAACAACGCCGAAGCCGAACCGTTTCGAGAACAGACCTATCCCACACACCTCTATCTTGTTGCTGACGCCGGAGCCATCGCTCTGCTTCTTCGCTTTCTTGCTGCTGCTGCCGCTGCTGCTACCGGCTGCAGCACCGGTGTTCGCGGAACTTCTCTTCCCCTACCGCGTTTGGTGAGTTGAAAACAAATGGATACATATATGTGCGCACCAAGTCGAGGAGGACGGGGGTCACCAGCATGCAGTGCCAGACTTCAAAGTGGCATCAAGCAGGCGACGCTGGTGTTTACTTTTTTCCCCTCTGGTGGTCTTGTGACCCATCCGTCACCGTCCATGACAATGGAGACAACGTTCCTGTCTAGATTACAGCGGGCAAATGGCGAAGCTTGTGTCAACATAGACTAAAGTCGACACGACAGCAAGGAAAAAATACTAAGGCATGACTGGGGGAAGGGTGTGATTATGGCGTGCTTTTCAGCGTGACCCCGAATAGGCGGTCCCAACTCCTCACACGCTTAAATCTTCGAATTCTATTCTTTCACACACGTGTGTAACCTTTTTCGGCGGACAGCCTGCTACCACGGAAAGCGTCCCCGCCAATTGGACCTGTGCGGCTAGCACAAGTTACTTGCAAGAGGTGGTAACGCGTGCTAACGTGACGACAACAACAATGACGCCGACAACCAATTGGCGCTTTGTTCTGTATCAACACAGCCTGAGCGGGTGCGAAAGCGAAAGCAACGAGGACGACGACTAACTGGCGCGTTGTTCCGCGCCAACGGAACCTACGCATGCATGAAAAGACACGGGGAAAACAGGAGGAGCCCATGCACAGGCACCAGACGCCAACAAGACAAACAGCACAGGAACAACGACAGCCATTCAATCTCTCACAGTCTCGCCGTCGTCGGTGGTGGTGGCCCCCCTCTCCTCTTCTTCTCCCCCGGACCCCTCCTTTCGCGGGTTGAATTAATTTACGAACAGCAGTCCCAAACGTTTTGCAATGACAGAAGAAGTTGTAGCGAAGGTGAAACGAAGCAGGGCGGCGGTGTTCGCTGTGTGCGTCGAACGCAGACATGAATCGGAACTGCATCATTGACGGATGGGCTAACGTTCCGCTGGAAGTGACAGTGACAACCACTACTGCTGTAGAGTCGAGAGAAAAACACTATGCTTGCTTTCTCCTCGATCGAGCATTCACCGCGATAGGAATTTACGGACGTGTGGTGGTACCCCCCCCCCCCCCGTGGATGACGGGTACGCATCCAAAGGGTTCGCATGGGCATGGTGGCAGTTTGCGGTCCCCATGCTTTCTCTCCCTGAGCTCTCTGTTGTGTCTACATCCGCCTCGCGCCTCGTGCACGATTCAGGATCGCTGCTTTGCCCTACGCAGATCGTAATTACTACAGTGCCGCGTTAACACGCAATGTACGCACATCCAGTCGTTGCTATATTTACAAACCTCTTGAGACGGGGGGCTTCCTGAAGCAATCAATCTCATCTCCCGTTGCCCTGTCGACACTCTTACTCTTTGTTATAGTTGCGGAGGGATTTGAGTAAAATTAAAATTTGAATCGCTTTGAGAGGGGGTGGTATCTTGCGTAGCAAACGCAAGACATGTCTCAGGACCGAAGCACCAGCAGCATTTCTTCCTTGCGAACCCTCTCTCTCTTTCATGCGCCCATGAAGGTCCCATGAAGGTCCTGGTTTTACAGTGTTGCTGTTCGTCGCTTCAAGTCATGAGGGAGCACTTGCTGAAGGTCAAGACGTCACCGATTGTCAAGTGTATCAGCGCTCTTCAAAGAAACAAGCGTTCAAAAATTATGGCCTGGCAGAGAACCCGCCGTGCTTGTGTACATGTGGAAATATTTCCCAGACTCCAGCAACGTCGAGGCTCAAGCGCTTCTCTAGAGCACGAGTGTTGCTCTATGACAGCGCTTTTAGAAAACTGATGTCGATCTGTGCATGTGGAAAGGTGTGGAGATGAAGCAAACAAGCAAGATCGTTATGGTGTGGGATTTTGAAAAATCGATGTTGCGTGCCATTTACAATCGATCCCCGTGCGATCTCACCTCGTCGGCCTTGCGCTTCGGCATCCCTGACGTGTGGGCTTTGCTCTTTTTCTCTCTACTCTCTATCTCGCCTGACTTCTTGTTGAGGGTGCTACCGTGCGCGAACAGCAGAGGTTTGAACAGCGCTGACTCCACTATACCTGCACAAATGGAGAGGAGACAGAGTGCTGAGTCAAATAGAAAGTAAAGTCGTGAGGGGGATCGGCGAAGGGAAAAACAATAAATATCATCCGCTTCATCCACCCCCCACTTTGGTTCTCATTGTGGTTCTGGATCTTTCGGTAGATCTTTCTCCACACATGTATGTCCAGGAGTCCAGGTCGTTCGCTCTTGGGCCGGGCGCTTGTGCGTCTACATACATACAACGCCCAGCTTGTTCGCGCTAGCCATCGCTCTCAGCCACGTGAACGCTGTAGCTATTCCAGGCGTCCGGGGCTGCCACGTTGCTGCCGATTGCGCACAAACAGGAGCAGCGTTCTGCGGTAGATACAGCGCACCGCGCGCTTGCCCACCCCCGCGCCGTTGGAACAAGAATATTAGAGCGGGTTCTGCACCATGCCTCACTTGGACCGAGTGCAAACTCGCAGCATGACTCGGGCGCGGGCCCTGAGATCCGAGACCAACGCGCCGCCCTCGGAAACATCCGAGGCGTCTTCCATCCACAGCATTCCTCCGGCATCCAGCCCGGAAAGAACACTCCGTCCCTATCAATCGAGAATTGCGAGCGCATGCGAGGGAGAGAACACTTTGGTGGTGCTGCCAACCGGCTCAGGCAAGACCATCATCGCCGCCGAGGTCATCAAACAGCGCCCCCCTCGTGCGCTCTTCCTCGTGCCGACGCGCCCCCTGGTGGAGCAGCAAGCGAAAGCCCTCCGCGCATGGACTTTCCACAGCAGGATAGCACAGCTGAGGGGTGGAGACGAGTTGCAGAAGAAGTCGTTCGACGTGCTCGTGGCAACCCCGGATGCTTTCGGCGCTGCACAAGGCAAAGAACCTGCCCTCCTCGCGTGGGCGTGCTTTCAGGTTGTTGTTTTCGATGAGGTGAGATCCAATGATGATGTGTATGTAGTAACTCGCGCTGCCCTGCGGTCATTCGTGTAGTAGTAGTCTGTAACAACACCGTTGTTGCTGTATCATGGGGGGAAGACAAAACCAAGCAATGGACTCGCCCTCTAAGCTAGTCTACGACTAGAATCGTAAAGTTGGGTAATTGCAGTCGTGATCCCGGTTTACTGGTACCCTGTTTAATTGGACGCCCTGAATAGCGGTTCCAGAATTTCGTGGCACGGCTACACCCCAGTTTAGCGGTAAATAACCGCTAATTATGAATAACGGTCGTGCCCCAAAAGCGGTTATTGGAGCTGTTTTCAGCCGCCAATATATAGCGTTTTTTGCGGAAACCCCCCGCGTCCTTGCGCTTGCACACACTCACAGCACATATAGCGAAGGAGACATGACCACCATGCGGTGCTCGGATGCAGAGTTGCGCAACGTTCCAGATGCTACACTGGGTCCAATCGCGCACAAAAGGTGGTTGTGGTGCTAGCATGCACAACGTGTATGGGGAGGTGGAGGATCCGGATGGCAGTGAGATGCACCACGTTTGCCATTCATGTGAAACCAAGACGGCGCAGACCTCCCCATGCATCTCAAATCCACCCAACCATGCGCAAAAAGGTGGTGGCTTTCTAGCGCCAGGCACGCGCAAGAAGCCAACCCGCGCTGTACAGCTGCACGCGGGAAACAACAAAATGCTTATAGGACAACACGCTTCGCGCACTCTGACACAGCCTTTCATGGGAGCACAAAGTTGCGATTTTTTTTTTGTCAACGTTTGGTCGGGGGACTTTTGCAGTAACACTTTTGTTGCACGCTCACTATGGGGCCAAGGAAGTTTTCTTAACGGGACTGGCGGAACGCGGAGGCGTGACCTTTTTGTTGTCGAGAAGTAGGCACACCCCTTTCATACCACACCGCGAAGAAACCGGCCAGAGCGTGCGCGAGAGGGTACTTGCAACCGTTTTTCTCCACATGCACGACACCCCAAGGCATCTAACCTGGCACCAGAAAGAAGCTGGGTAGAGCTACCTCCCTCGGAGTGGCATTGCTGTTGCTGTTACCTTCTCCTCCGAAAAGTTATCGCTGGAACACTAAACCATGAGCACACAATCCCCGCACACCTGAACCAACCCCTCTCTGACGTGGGTGTTTTAGGATCAACCAAAACATTTTCCCGACGCGCACGATACCCCACGGTACCCCACGTTGGGCATGCAAGATGGGGCAGAGAGCTACCTCCCGCGGAGTGGCCTTGGTACAAATGCTGCTGCTTCCTCCTTCGGAAAGTTACCGGTGGAAAACCGAACCCGTGGCGGTAAAAAATCTCGCGGCCGTTGATGGTTGTGCGTCCAACACAAAAAAAAATTCCCGTCACATTCGGCGCCTCACGGTACCAAACCTTGGCATTACCCAACAGCCCAAGACATTACCTCCTTCCAGATACATTCATGAGGCATCTCGTTTAGTATCCGTCGAGATATCGGTGAACAACGGTGCCTTCCAATCGAAGCTGGAGAGGGGGTCTACGTTTGTTTGTGGTAGGGGTACGTGCTTGACGTGGATTGGCGGAAGTCTCGCCGTGTAACTTGGTTCGACACCTTCGTGGCGAGAAAAATCCACGAACTTTGCTCCAAATCGCGCGATTTTTGTCCAAAGCAAAAGTTTCAAAAGCTTTGTGGCGCAACTCTTTGCTCCCATAAAGAGCGTACATGAAGAACGTTGCGAGAAAAGTTTGGAAACTTTGACTTTTTTTCGCAACTTTGTGCTCCCATAGAAAGCAGTGTACGACGTGAACAAAACAGTCCAGAAAGCAGAACAAACATTTTATTGTGTTCTCGTCCATTGAAATGCAGCAATGTATGCTGTCTTGTCTTCCTTATATAAACATCTACTCCATACACAACATCCATATTTATGGTTCGGCTGCTACAATGAGACACATGCATGACCCTACCAAGATAAGCTTACGACGTTGCTCATGTTTTGTGCAAAAAATGGCCTTTTTCCGGGAATTGCGGTTCATAACCAACATTAAACCTCCGCTATTATTGAGCCTCCCGGTTTGTTTGGCGGTCCATAACCGCAAACGAGGTTTAGCGGCGATACCCTGAACAGCGAGTGTCATAGCTCGTGACACTATGGACCGCTACACCGGGACACGACTGACGTCGCCTTTTACACTGCACGAAGGACCTGCTGAACAATTTCTGACGTCAATAATGAACACGTGTGCCTCACACACAGGTCGTTTTGTTTGACCACTGATCGTGTCATTTTGGTAGATTGGCCAAGGGTACGAAAAATATTTGAACACCTAGGTACCCCATTTTTCCTCCGGGCGGGGGGGGGGGGGGGGGGGGGGGGGGACCCCTTTTTTTTTTTCCCCAAACCTTTTAACCATAAACCCCCCCCCCCCAAAAAACCGGAAAAAAAACCCCCGGTTTCCCCCCCAACCAACCCCCCCAAACCCAAAAAAAAAAACCCCCGAAAAATTTCCCCAAACCCAAAAAAAGGGCCCCCCCCCCCCCCAAAAGGGTCCCCCAACTTTTTTTTTTTTCCCTTTCCAAAAAAAAAAACCCCCCAAAAAAAAAATTTTTTTTTTGGGCCTTCCCCCCCAAAAAAAATAAAAAACCCTTTTAACCCCCCCCCAAAAATTTTAACCAATTTTAAAAAAACGGAAGCCAAACCCCCCCCTTCCCGGAAAAAAGGTTTCCCCCCCCCCCCAAAAAAAATCCCCCCCCCCCCCTTTTTTTTTCCCCCAAAAAAAAAAAAAAAAAAAAAAAACCCAACCCCTTTTTTCAACCCCCAAAAAAAACCCCTTTTTTTTTAAAAAATTTTTCCCAAAAAAAAAAACCCCCCCCCCAAAGGAAAAACCCGGGGGGGGGGCCCTTTTTTTTTAAAATTTTTTCCCAAAAAAA
>FN649739.1:2037392-2049647 GCA_000310025.1 Ectocarpus siliculosus | reverse complement strand
CCGGCCCGGGCTCTCAATTCACCAGGAGCGAAGCCCCGGGAGGTTTTGGGGGAGTCACAGAAAGGGTGCGCGGCATCCTGTTAGGGGTTTCCGGCTTTTGGGGCTTATTCCCTGGGGTAGGGAGGACAGCGGGGTAGGACTTAATTTTTTTTGGGGGGCTTCCACTTCAGAAATAGTTATAACCACTGTGTAGCGCCCTGGGGGATGCTGGCCCATTTTTAAGACAACGGGAGGGGTTCTTCCCCCTGGGGGGGAGGGGGGTTTTTGGCCCCCCCCCAACATATTTTCTTGGCCCCCCTTTAGGGTTCCCCCAAAAAAAAAAAGGCAAAAAAAGATGGGTACCCGGGTGGTGGAGCTCAGAAAGGGATGGGTTTTTTTTTACAACTTGGTTCCCAAGGGAAAAACCCCCAACCCGGAGGGAAAACACCGGGGGGGGGGCGGCTTGTTTTACAACGTGGTTGCCAAGCGAGGAAAACCCAACCCCGCCACAGGGGGGGGGGGGTACTCATAGTCGTGCATGCCGAAGTCGTTAGACCATTGACCTCGCATCCCTACAAAGCCGGGACGGAGCACGCCGGGTTCTCACCGGACCAGGCTCTCACATCACCAAGCGCGAAGCGCCGTGAGGTATTCGGCGAGTCGCATGAAGGGTGCGCTGCATCCTGCTAAGGGTGCTCGGCATCTTGTGCTTACTTCCTTGCGTACGGATGACAGCTGCGTATGACTTAATCTATTTTCTGGTGCGTCCACTTCCAGAGACAGTTATAAGCACTGTGTAACTGCCTCGAGGATGCTTGACCGTTTTATCCCAACGTGGTGCGATCATCCCCCTTGCCCGGAGTGAGGTTTCTCCACCCCGCACAATAGATCTACTCGACCACCATTATGGTTACCGCCAAAAAAAAAAACAGATGTAAAAGAACCCGGTAACCTGGTTGCCGAGTTCACGAAGTGAATTGGCTTTTTTTACAACGTCGTTGTCAAGCGACGAAAACCCAATCCCGATGGCAAACACCGAAGGGGGGGGGGGGAGGGTATTCTAAAATCAAGAAAAGCTACTATGTGGATGACAGGGGTAGAATTGCTGTAACCATTGTTTCACATACAAGATAAGGACCAAGATACGATCCGAGCGAAGGATGTTACTGATGGTTGATCAGCAAGAAACCCGACTATGGATGCGTCCCTCTTGGCGCCACCTGCGGAGCTGGGGAATCCGAAACCCTCGGGCTTGGTCTCCCTGGCCCCTCCGGCGACTCTCTCGTTCATCTCTCTTCCGAGACTGCTTGAAGTATTCTGATAGTTTCCTCGAAAGTACTGTCCACGGATTATTTTTTATTCCGATCTCTCTAACATCTATGTCTCGTTTTCACTATCTGTGTAACATCTAGGTGACGTTTTCACTTTTCTGTGTACACCCTTGCGGTGGGAAGGGTATTTCTTGCGGGTAGACACGTTGACCGACGCTTAATCATCGGCACGGTCTTCTCGTATCCCCTCACGACCGTACTGGAAATCGATGTTCTGGTATGCGTCATGTAGTCGGGCCTGACTTGGATGTTAGACGGTGCTGTTTGCTGTCATTTTGGACGGTAGCCCTTCGCCCTGTTGTGGCGATCTCGGTTGCCCTGTGGAGACGTCCATATTCGTTGAGAACGCACTTCCTCCGTCCCATGAGTCTGTAGCGTTTCGGGCGATAAGTGTTTGAGGCGGAGTGGTAGCGCCGATGGTTGTAATCTTGGGGTTCGTTGCAAAGATAAGGCGAAGGCGATGCTGATGAAACAAGAAATACAACAAAATGACCTTACTTCAATACCAAAAACAAGCCAATATATCCCCGATTTTTGGTGTTTTCTGAGGAGTCGTGTTTCTTTGTGTTTGTCTTCCCCCCGCCGAAATGGGGGCAACCTGTGGCCATTTTTGGACCTACTGATCATTTTTCCGGCCGTTGGCCCATGCAGGGTAATGATCGAAATACATGAAGTGTTGAACCCAAAAAAACGCTCCGTGATGTCGAAAAAGTCATCGCGGAAGGCATCGGACACGGTCAAGTGCTCGTACAAACATAACGCTACACACTCATGAGACAGAGGAAGTACCAGCGTTTTCCGTAGACCAAGGTCTCCCCGGCAGAACAGCTTCGCGGAAGGCTGTACATCGGTTTCGCGTCGAGCGATAGCTTTCATACACATACGTACGTCCATGCAACGGCACAACATCCTGTGACCTATCAGAATAGCCCAACAGTAATTCCTCCTCCCTCTTCCATTCGCTCCTCCACTACCTCTCACTCATGCACATGCCCCACCCTAGCGTTCGTGCGCCGTTGCCGCTCAGATCCGAATGGTGATGAGTGGTCCAGCTTGAAATGGTGTGCACCGCTGTGTTGGGTGTTTGTTGTGTGTCGCGATGTCCCGCCAGATTATGGCATCTCGTCGACTTCGCTTTGCTTTTACATTCAACAACTAGCTTACCCCCCCGTCGCGCAACAGGTCCACCATATGCTCAAAAAGCACCCGTACCGCGAACTGGCTCAGAGTCTTTGCTATTGGCGGTTGCAGTCGCCGCCGTCGGCATTGGGCACCCAGCGCGTGTTGGGTCTCACGGCCTCCTACTCCTACGAGTTCGGGAACGCGAAGGCGGAAGATCGCCTGCGCCAGTTATTGAGCGAGCTGTGCATCACCAACATCGAGACGGCATCCGGCCAAGAACTGGAAGCGGGCGGGTGCCACGACGTGGTGACCGAGGTGTTGCTGCCTCCCTCGACGGCAACCCCGTCCGGAGTGCTGCTCGAGGCGAACAGAACCCAACAGCAGGCGACGACGTTCTTGCTCCGGGAGCGCAGGCACGAAGGCACCGACTTTTCCCGTCGGATCATGATCTGCGTCCGCAGTATGGAGAAGGCGATAACGGCCGTGTCGGAGCACCCTGCTTTCGCCTCGCCGCTTGTCCTCGACGGTCAGATGAAGACTCGCGAGTGGGGCGCCTACGCCCACAGCCTCGCACACAACGGTGCCGGCGGCGGCGGCGGCCGCGGTCGTAGAGGCGGCCGGCGCGGGGGACGAGGAGGCGGTGGCGCCACCAACAGGGGCTGTCGAACCAACCGGTACTCGCGGCAGCCGCAGCCGCCGTCTGTGCATCGTCCGATGCTCGCCGAGCTGGAGCACTGGTACGAGGCCGTCAGGGCCCTGGTCGTGTCCTGGGAGGAGAGGGAAGACGAGGCCGCGATCATCCTCGACATGTTTGGCTGCACGGGGTCCCCGAGCCACCGCGCCCCACCCGAGGCCGTCTGGCCGGGCGACGTGCGGCAAAAGATATCGGCCTTCTGGGAGGCGGTTCCCAGAATGTTCCCTCGGTTCGAGCACCTGAAGAAAGTTCTTCTGGACAAGTACGACCACCACGGAGGCGATGGAAGCGGCAGCAGCGACGGGGAAGCCTTCCTCGGCATAGTGTTCGTGCGCCAGCGCATGACAACCCACGTCCTGGCCCACGTGATCGCCGCCGACCCCCGCATGGCGCCCCGCTTCTCCGCGGCCTGCCTGTACGCCTCCTCCTCCCCCACGACGGCCTCTCTCTCCCTCTCCGAGAGAGATACCGAGGAGAACCTCGAGGCCTTCCGGTCCGGCAGCGTGAACCTCCTCCTGTCGACCTGCGTCGCCGAGGAGGGCATCGACGTCCCCGACGCGAACTGCGTGGTCCGGTACGACCCCATGGACCACGCCGTGTCCATGGTGCAGGGGCGGGGGCGCGCGAGGGGGGCAGAAAGCAGCTTCGTGGTGCTCTGCGAGCGGGCGGACCGCACGACGGCCGATCTCGAGGCCGTCGAGCAGCGGCAGCTGTGGCACCTCCGAAACATGGAGCCAGACCACCAAGGCGAACGCGGCGTGGAGGTTGTGGCCGCCGCCGCCGCCGCCGCCGTTGTGCCAGACCCAGTCCAGCAGGGCGACGACGCGACTCTTGGTTCGGATGGTGCTGGCAGCAGCACAGACACGGGAGACGGGCCTTCCGGTAGCATCGTGGAGGACGCGGACGACAGTACTGATTCTTCGGAGGCCAGCAGCAGCAGCAGCAGCAGTGCAGACACATACAACGAGCCTGCCGGTCGGCATCCGCTTCCTGCAGAGCCAGCGAGCGAGGGGCGCGGTCCAGGCTTGACTCCTAGCGGCGACGTCGACGGTGGTTTGGCTGCACAGGAGTTTCTTGAGCTCCTTGAACACGGAGCACGTGGCGTGCTCCTAGACGTGCAGGACAAGCACGGGCTGGGGGTGGGGGTGTCTCCGAACGGGACGCCTATCCCACCACCGGGGGTGCTGAGTGCAGTACATCTTTTCGCAGAGAAGACGATGGGGATTGTCATGGAGACGTTCAACCAGGACTCTACGAGCCGCCTATGGGCATGCACCCTGTCGTACAAGTCGGCGTTGCGCGAGGTTCACGCCTCGGGGGAGGCGGTGAGCGGGAAGAAGGTGGCGAGGAAGCTTGCGGCGGCGAGGCTAGTCGCGAGCCTTATCAGCGCGACGGGCACGAACGAGCTTCACCGTGGTAGTGGTGCGGCGGTGGCCATGCCGGAAGAGGAGACGACCGCCATGACCGGGCGGCAGCCACCCGACGCGAACGTCCGTAGCGAGTCGAGCTTAGGGAGTGGCACGGGTAACTCTTCTACTACCAGTGACGGCGACGACGGTTCGGCCGCGCTGCAGTCGTTTGAACGCGGAGCACGAGCCGTACTCCTAGACGTGCAGGACAAGCACGGGCTGGGGGTGGGTGTGTCTCCGAACGGGACGCCGATCCCACCGTCTGGAGTGCTGAGTGCAGTTGATATTTTCGCAGAGAAGACGATGGGGGTTGTCACGGAGACGTTCAACCAGGACTCTACGAGCCGCCTATGGGCATGCACCCTGTCGTACAAGTCGGCGTTGCGCGAGGTTCACGCCTCGGGGGAGGCGGTGAGCGGGAAGCAGATGGCGAGGAAGCTTGCGGCGGCGAGGCTAGTCGCGAGCCTTACCAGAGCAACGGGCACGAACGAGCTTCACCGTGTTAGTGGTGCGGCGGTGGCCATGCCGGAAGAGGACGCGGCCGTCATGACCGGACGGCAGAAACCGGACGCGGGCGTGAACAGCGAGTCAAGCGCGCCGAGCGGCATCGATAACTCTTCCGCTACGAACTTCGGCGAAGATGGTTTGGCCACGCTGCGGTCATATGAACGCGGAGCACGAGCCGTACTCCTAGACGTGCAGGACAAGCACGGACTGGGGGTGGGGGTGTCTCCGAACGGGACGCCGATCCCACCGTCTGGAGTGCTGAGTGCAGTTGATATTTTCGCAGAGAAGACGATGGGGGTTGTCACGGAGACATTTGAACAGGATCCGTCTAGTCGCTTGTGGGTGTGCACCCTGTCGTACAAGTCGGCGTTGCGAGAGGTTCACGCCTCGGGGCAGGCGATGAGCGGGAAGAAACTTTCGAGGAAGCTTGCGGCGGCGAGGCTCGTCGCAGATCTACTTGAGGCGATAGCGACTTAATGTGGTCGGGTGCCCGCTTCTTGTGTGACACGCGCGTTCGGTTCTTGGTTAGCCTGGCGTTTCGTCCGTCCCAGTTCCATCCCTCCTTTTCTTGCCCTTCGACTTGCCTGTCTCGTAGAAACAATATCTCAGACATGTCCGTAGTTGCCGTGCGTTCGTGGTTGCTTGATACAATATCTCTTGTTTGTATGTCGTGAATAATCCTGCAGTCTACGGGCGGTGTGTAGACTTTATCGTGTTGTTGCGCGCTTTGACGTGCAATCCTCTTTTTTTTGCCTCTTTTGTTGCGATGATGACCAGTTCGTGTTGGTGTTTGGTGCGAGCTATTCGCGGTTGGATGCCAGATTGAGGATATCGTTCAGTGGTCGGATTGATTCGAAACGTGACGGAAAGTTTGAGTATTCATTAAGAAGCGTGCGTTGGTACCTCTGCGTTGTTCAACCTACCCGCGCCATGTGTTGACCCAGTAGTTCCAAGCAGGCTACTTTCAAACAATCAGACTGCGTGCCTTCTTCGTCGCGGGGAAAATTGTCGCTTGTCATGTCTTCGTGAGTAGCTCCAAGCCGAGTTTTTTATACTTGTGCCTTTTCCGCGCCCATACGTACCCCATCGAGGGGCAGAGTACAAAGCAAAAGCATGTAGGGCATTCGAGACACTGGGCCGACGGCAGTGAACGGGAGTAAGAGGTGCGCGCGTCAAAGATGAAAGAAGAGCGACCGAAACAGTGTTCGGGGGTCGCGTTTTTCATCTTCGCACGAAACCTATTCACGCGCATCGATATGGATGGGTGGCACTTTGATGCGCAACGAAAAGAGGCTGCAAACCCAGCCACACTCGCCCGTGGTTTCATGCTTCTCTATTGAGTACCTTGCGCACGATTAACAAACCACGCTCTATTCCGAAATATTCATGTCATGGAGACATCATGATTCCGCCACAACGTTGTTCTGCACGGCAGCAGCGGGAGAGAAGATGATGCGCGGTGGGGGGGGTGATTCCTCCTCTATGTCTCCATCACACGACAAAAACAGTAGTATCCATGACAAGCAGAGGGTCATACGTTGCAGTGGAGTCCCTGTGCAGTGCGGCTTACACTGATTGTCTGTTTATGCTCGAGCCAATTTTCACCCAAACTATGCCGGACGCTCAGACTTGTGCAATAACCCTCCATGTACAAGGGATCTCTACCGTACTACGTATCTATACTACATGGCGGCAGCAGCATCCTGTCTACAACGTACACCGCCGAACCCGCTACGCGACATTCGCGTATTCACTTAGTCTACATCTCCCATAGCATGCCGACAGCATCGTGCGCAAGCCGGGACCTCTCCATCATTCATTCACGGTACACTCCATCACATCCACCACGGCAGCAGCTCCACCGAAGCAAGCGTCCAAAACATGCATCTTCTATTCGTTCACCTACCGCACTTTGCAAGGTATCGAGGGTTATTCGCCTTTCTTGGTCGGCCCCTCTCTAACAGTCGGTATTTCTTTCAAAAGCCCCGTAACAAAGAAAACAGGGTACCGTGGTGAGTGGGGCATTTCCCTCCACCCATATAAAATCAAGCTCCAAGGACCACAGCAGGACGTTTATATACACTCACACGTCGCTGCAAACCTATTAGAGCCTATTAGAGCCACAACGAGACTTAAGGTAGCTCGCCATAAGGTTCATCTGAAACATCGACGGGCTAGTTATCCCCTGTCCCTCCCCCGACCACCACCCTCAGACACGCCTGAATGTGCCTGTCAACCTCCTCGGCAATCCAGATCTGTTCCTCGGGCGGCAGGGTCTCGCCGAACGCATGGCTGCCGGAATTCCGGTCGAGCATGGACAATCAGCACACAGGAGGAGCGAGAAGCGGGCATTGAGGTAGGGGGGGTTATCTTCAGCCACGGGCCACCGAACACGAAATACTTTCAAGCCAAGCGTAAAGGGTGTGTGGGCGGGTGGCCTCGTCACAATCAAGCGAGCGAATCTAAACTACTAATAAGAGTTGTTTTTTGTTGACGAAAAATATTAGTTCGAGGCTCCAAGACCACCACGGCAACGTGTCCGCCTCAAGCCTCGCTCCGTCCCGGCGTTGCAGGGATGCGAGGTCAATGGTCTAACGACAACGGCATACGTTTACATGAGTGCACCCCCCGCCCCGTCACCTCGAGGCGGGGAGCATTCGGCGTTAAATTCGCGCCTATAGCACAGCAGTGGCCTTACAGGTAGAAGGAGCACGCACAACATGATGCTAACTTTGAGCACGCACAGACCAAGCGCCAGAGTGCAACGAGGTGCAAAGTTTCGAAACACAGAGGAAGCGACACGACATCGATCGACGAAGAGATTAATAGATTCCTCGGAGTCCCCTCGACTGCCGGAAATCACGCTCTGTCCTGTATCTATACCCCCCGGGTGCCCGAAAAACGTGCCTCGAAATTGCCATTCCTGTCGCCCCCACCTCTCACGCAAGCCTTCTCCAGGCTCTTATAGCTACCTATGCCTCCAAGCGTGCCGCGTTCACACGGGACAAGGCAGCGACACCCACCGATTGACGCCCTCGATGAGCTGGAGCGACCAGTTCTCCACCGGGTTGCCGTGCTCGTCCGAGGCCCGCTTCACCAGAGACCGGCAAGCCACCTGCCGCGTACGGTAGGGGACGTGGAGAAACAAAACCGACAACAACAAATAGACGTGGTTACCTCTATCTCTCGAACGTGTAGTCTGTCTGTGATTGTATGTATATTTTCGAAAAACTGTATGTACGAGACCTCCCCTGAACGTGCATGAATGCATCATGGTTTGGAGAGGTACCACGACATTGTTATGTACAGCAGTACTTGCATCATTTCGTAAAAAAAAGAAGGGGTGTCCTCGGAGAACACGTGGTGCCGCAATGGACGCATACTGAGGCTGGCCGGCCACGGTGCAGATAGCTTCGCTGTTCGTTGCGATGGTGAGTCGCTCAAAAAGCGGTCCTTTGCGCGCTGCCAACCTGACCACCCTGACCACCCTGGACGGTCGTCAATGTAGCAAGAGCAAGTACGGTAGTAGCTGTTCACTTGTGTGGTGGTCGTTGGTATTCGGGAAATGCTGTCTCCCCCCACCCCCTCCCGAATCGTCTTCACTACGGCGCAGGAGCAGCAAAGTCCAAACGTGATCAAAGGGAAGTGCATGTGCATGCGCTTCGGCACTGTTGTCTCCCGCGTCCAAGATGTACAACAGGCTGATGTCCATTTCGACCTGTTCGTCGATCGTCCCGTCCCGCTTGCGCGCGAACAGGTGGTAGCAGATGTTAGCTCGTGTTGTGGTCTTTGGTATTCAGGCAGTACGGTCGCCGCCTCCCCCCCCCCCCCTCCCCCAAAACGGTCTTCTCACTCACCAAGTCATGCGTGCTTCCTGCCACCTCGGAATCTGCGGTTTTCGCGCTACGCCAATCCGCTTCCCACTGAGCTGCCTCGCTCGCGGTTTCGCTCCGTTTTGTCTTGCCCCTTGTCTTCTTGCTCGAAGACGACGACGAGGAGGAGGTGCGCCTCAAAGGGGCCCAGCGTTGGTTCAGGCTCCACCTGTATGAAGGACACGCGAGTAGCATCGTACCGAGGGTACGGGTGTCAAACACCAGCACGATCTCACCGCCGCCCCGCCGAAAAAACTCATTAATACCGCTTTCGCATCATCTCAGCGATGCTAGCTTCGCACCACCACCACAACGACGGCATCGAGGAAACGGACGAACACAGCAGCAAAGTCAACGATTCTCACCGACCCATCCCGACCTCCAGCCTCTCCCACATGCAGATCCGCTTGGCGGTTTCCAGGCCCAGCTTGCCGCCGGCGAACAAGAAGGGCGACATCCACAGCGCCGGGAAGAGGGCCGCCACGCCGCCTGCCACGGTGTACGATATTCATCGGACATTTGATGTTCCCGCCATGTAGTGATGGTCAACATACCTATGGATGGTCGTCCGAGCCGCCGCCGTTGTTCAGGGGACGAATCTCCTGCTATCTCCTGCTGCTGCTACTGTTTGCCGTCGCTGGTGTTGCGATGGCTGCTACTGATAGATTGCGGCGCCCGAGCCGTGTTCTCATAATAGCCCTGCCGGGACCCGCAGTCTCCATACAGCAAGGAAAATAATCGGGGCTGCTGCGATCGTTTCAACAACCATCGGATCATATCTTTCAAATGATTTCTCTCGTGCGTCCCCGCGTGCCAAGAAAACACGCGCCCGAATTCGATTGACAACGATTGGTGCTTGGGTATTTGCTTTTTCTTTCGTTTCGCTGACATGCACTCGTCCGTTTACTCACACGGAACCCCTCGTGATACCCGCGGACCCCGTGCGTTCATCCCGTATACAATACCGCTGAACGTTGTGTTTGTGGTACGGGTCGCCGTGTACACTGAAAACCTCGTGCGTATGTTAGTACTCTGATACCGAGGCTTACCGTAGTCTACTTTGTTTTCTGCTCGTGTCGTCATGGTCGTGTTCGTCAAGGTCAGCCCTTCTTGCGGGTAGCCTGGAAAAGAGTGAGTGGCACACCAGCCACCACCGGCAGTAGGCAGACGAACCGAATCACTCGTCCTAGGGAGAAATAAAAACAACTGCGAAAACAGAGCCACCAGTTATAGTACTACACATCTAGCTTCAGCTTGCCCCGCCAACCAAGACTGATGAGGGCATGCACCATTGCCATCGGTGTGACAGTAGCAGCAGCAGCAGCAGCAGCAGCAGCAGCAGCAGCAGGAGACGGCTTACAGCCTCTCACCGGTGAGCAAGGAGGCCGTCATCCCGATCACGATGCCGTTCCACATCAAGGCAAACGCCCCCACCGATGCCGCCTGTCCGGAGAGTCCCTCGGGGGGGATATCCACAACCTTTTAGTAGTTGGGCCCGGGAAAAAACAAGAAACAAAAGGGAAAGCGAGGGAGAGAGAGAGAGAATGGCAAACAAGGTCTCGTGTGCGAGGACGTTGAAACACGCAGAGCACGAGGAATTCGTTCGGGTTTTGCGTTTGGTGATGCGTGGGAAGGCACCACACGTCATCACTACCGCAACAAACTTCCAAGATTTTATACCACACATTTTGTTTTTGTCGAAAACATCCACGACGTATCACCTGAAAAACAACACAGACAGGGGACTCGTTCATATCTCCTCATCACACCACCACACAACCACCACTACTACAGCAACAAATTGCAACTTTATTTTTTTGCGTACACAGAATCGTTTTTTTCTTCGACGAATACATGTCTGTACGCCCTGACTACATCGACAACTACAACCTCGTCCATATCCCCTCGTCACCACCTCCACCAGCAACAGCAACAGCAACAGCAACAGCGCCAAACCACGCCTCATCGTGTACATGCGAATGGAAGTCGCCGGGGCTCACCAGCGTGCCGCCTTCCCTCCGAATGGATGTCCGGGCTCCCACCGGCCGCCGCTTCACGAGGCCGAACAGACTACCCCCGTCGTCCCCCTCTGCAGCAACAGAAGAAGTCTGAAAATTCCAAGGCCGAGCAGGGATAAGGGAAACGAGAGGGGCGAGGCGAAAAGTTTGAGAGGCCATATTCGGCAGAACAAAACAGACGAGCTTCACATCCGCTTCATGCATTCGCGAATGGATTAAACAAACGAGACCAGCGGAGAGGCCAGAACGAGAAAGAACGCGCTCTCTCTTTCTGTCTGTCTCTGTCTGTCTCTGCCTCTGTCTCTGTCTCTCTGTCTGTCTCTGTCTCTCTGTCTGTCTCTGTCTGTCTCTGTCTGTCTCTGTCTCTCTTTGTATCTGTCTCTGTCTCTTTCTCTCTCTGCCTCTCTCTTTCTCTCTCTGTATCTGTCTCTGTCTCTGTCTCTGTCTCTGTCTCTCTGTCTCTCTGTCTCTCTCTTTGTATCTGTCTCTGTCTCTGTCCCTGTCTCTGTCTCTGTCTCTCTGTCTGTCTCTGTCTCTCTGTCTCTCTCTGTCTCTCTCTGTCTCTCTCTGTCTCTCTTTGTATCTGTCTCTGTCTCTTTCTCTCTCTGCCTCTCTCTTTCTCTCTCTGTATCTGTATCTATATCTGTCTCTGTCTCTGTCTCTGTCTCTCTGTCTCTCTCTTTGTATCTGTATCTGTCCCTGTCCCTGTCCCTGTCTCTGTCTCTGTCCCACGCACTTGCAACACCCGAGTACAGTACCATCATCTATCATCTGGATAGTCGTTTTCAAGACCTCGCAACACCTCTTAACCCGGTCAACATTCCTATATTCCTCCCTATTGTCCCCAAACAACACACTCACCACGAACCAATCCCGACGATAGCTTTGCCAAAAAACAACACACGTAACACTTTGCTGCTCAAGCGCAGCCTCCCGGAGACTTCCTAAGAAATTGCGCCACTGCTCATGGGAGCTGAGGTAGTTCCGAAGGAACTCTGTTGGGGGCATTGTATCTGCCTGGAGGCGAATGGCGTTGGAGAGCTGCAGCACATAAACTTAAAGCGAGCAACCATTTTATTCAGCCTTCAACATGCTTAGAAAAAAAAACTGATGCCTCCCAGACTTACGGCGTAGAGACGGGTGGAACAACAGCACAATTATGGTATCCCGCGTCGAGCTCACCTCCCCCACCCCCACCCCCAGCGGTTCCACTTCGCCGTACCCCCTCCAGTCATCGTCGCCCCCACCCCGTTCATTCGAAGTCACCTTCCGGCGCTTGCTTAGAGCGGAAAGCCCACCGCTCGGAGAAGAACCTGCGACGGT
>FN649739.1:1990109-2037292 GCA_000310025.1 Ectocarpus siliculosus | reverse complement strand
AGGGGTTAGGCGTTAGGCCTGTTGATACGAAACTACATCAGTATATATTTTTTGGCTGCTCTTGCTGTACTTGGTGGAGGCGGTGTTGGCCATGGTAGTGGTGATGGTGCAGTAGTGGTTCGCAACATCCTTGGCTTCCAAGAAGCGCCGCGGGTAGGCCGTGAGGCCACATGGACCTTGTATGCCCCCCCCCCCCCGTCTTTCTACAGGGCGAGGACGAAGTGGTTCATCGGGTTACCGCGGCAACACGGTGTGTGGGCGAATGCGAGGGGGGCAAGGACTGTTCTAATATACCTAGTCCCCGGGTTGCGGGTCTCTGTTTCTGGTGTTTGCCTACTAGACGTCGTGGCTGGGCGTTAGATGGAACGTCCAGTCGTTTGAACCGGGTGATTTTAAACCCACATTTTCCATCTGGGTCACCTTGGTTGCCCTCCGTGTCTTTTCGGCTGGGTCGACAAATCCTTTGAGGCCTATCCCGTGCCCAAACTCTCCCGTGTGTGTGTTCTTGTAACGTAGGTGTCTCTCGCTCTTGTTTTTTCGCTCCCACGAACGAACGTGTTTCAAGTCCACTCGCACTGGGTGCAGCTCGCCCCTGCTACATGTCTCTTTTTTCGCTGACTGACCTGTTCCGCCGACAAGCGGTCTTCCGGGAAAGGCTCTAGCAATCCCTCCAGCAGGGTTTCCACAAGCTGGCCGCACGGCACCCGTCCTTGGAAGGCCACTTCCATCCTGTTCGGACGGCCAACAACACACAGCAAGCAACAGCAAAGCCGTCAGTTGCAAAAATAACACACAGCAAACAAGCGGCCAATCAACAAGGTGAAACAGTCAGTTGCGGAAAACTACACACAGCAAGCGAGCAGCCAACCAGTCGACACGGCAAAGCCGTCAGTTGCAAAAAACAACATACAGCGAGCAAGCAGTCAGTCAACGCGGCAACGCCATCAGTGGGTGTTAGTTGCGGAACGACCGATTTGGAGACGCTTACGCCTGGCAGGCTCAGCTCGTCAGTTGTCGCACGTCAACGTTGGAAATGGCCAGACAACGCACTTCGTCCTCTGGCAGCAAGCAGGCCCGCAGAGGGGAAGGTAAATACTATCGCCCTTTTTGTGTCGGAAGAGACGATGGTGCTCTTCAGCCCTTGCCCGAAAGAGAGACAAAAGGGGGTAAATCTCTCCATCCTTACTCGGAAGAGAGACGGAAGGGGGTACAACTCTCCATCCTTACTCGGAGGAGAGACGAAAGGGGGTACAACTCTTCATCCTTACTCGGAAGAGAGACGAAAGGGGGTACAACTCTTCACCCTAGCTGGGAAGAGAAGCAAAAGGGGGTACAGCAGTGCAACGCGTCTCACAGGGCGGCCAGCGGGGCGCGATGCGGCACACCACAGCCATACCCGGCCGCCTCGAAACCGTCCGGGTTACGGCACGGAACCCCCCAAAACCGGTACATCGCACGTAGCAAGCTTCCCGTCCCCCTCTCTCGCATTGCCGCAGCAGTGGCGACGGGCAAACAGGAGGCGCCATGCACATACTCCATCCGAACGATTCAACGCATCATCTGCGCGGTGTTCTCGAGTCTACTGCAACTGGTCTTCTATATACATGCATACATACATACACTCATACACACGTGGAGAGGTGTAAGAAACGCTGGGGCGGGGGAATACGCGACAAGAACACACCCCGTTCGACTTTGGCTATACGTATCTCGAACGGGTAGTCTTCCTGTGATTGTTACATATATTCTCTAAACCCCGAGAGTCTTGCCTGGCCGCCTGGAAATCGCTGGGGTGACGTCCCCCGGACAGAAGAAAAAGCACGGTGCCGCCGAGGGCGTAGAGGTCCGACTCCGCCACCGCCTCGCCACGGAACTGCTCGGGAGACATGTACCTGCCCACACACCATACACGCCGCCGAGAAAGGCACGCCGACCAAAGTACCGGGAGGGTGGGGGGGGCGACAGACGGCAGGGGAAAATGTTTCACAGAAAGACGACACGCGAGGGATAAAGGGTCGGGGTCGGGAACGGTGATCGTTGGTTGCACGAGTACATGACGACATGGTGTTGACTTGATTGAGTCTTTTCTCCTTTTTTCAGTTCTATGGCACTCTGAACAAACACGGGGGTGAAGGCCCTGTCGTCGTCCAACTTCTCCGCGTCGGTGGTAGTGATTCGTGTGCAAGACATGCACACAAACGCGCTGCACACCCAAGACAACAGACATCACACACCCGGCGACAAGACCGTTGACTCAAGACCGTTGACTCAAGACCGTTGACTCAAGACCGTTGACAAAAGATCGTTGACACAAGACCGTTGACACAAGACCGTTGACACAAGACCATTGACACAAGACCGTTGACTAGACCGTTGTCGGTGCCTGAACAAGCCGCTTGCGCTCTTCGACCACAGCTGTTTGCTCTTTCTCAAACCATGAAAAAACTCTCTAATGCGCAGGCAGCAACGCGCGTGCACTCACAGACGGGGGAGGTAGGTCGCGAGGATGCACGCAAAAAAGGCACACGGCACCCCCCTACCCCCAGAAAAAAATCAGACTTGCGCCGTGCTTTGTCACCTGCAAAAGGGTTACATGGCATGTATGTTCAACGATTCTTCCACCACATGTTCAACGATTCCATGTCATGCGTTCAAAGGTTCTCCCTCGTGTCTTCAAAGTTCACTCACCCGTAGGTGCCGATGACGGTGGAGCTGGGCTTGTCCGTGACGGCGCCTTGCACCCCGCCGAAGTCCACGAGAAACACGCGGCCCCCAGAGCTACCTCCCTCGATCACGATGTTCTTATCATCATTCAAGCAGGAAAATTATTCGCCGGTCGTCGTGCACGCGTGCGTCCATGCGGAGAGAGACGGAGGGGAAAACGTTGGATAGAAATGACGAAGAGAAATAAAAACAAACCACTAGCGTTGATGAGAACAACGAGGCGCAACGTCGATTCAGCTTGCCAATGTGTGACACGCAAAACCGTTTCTGGGCCTCGAGTTGTCGAACTGAGAGAGACGATGACGAATGCAATGGAGGCGGGGGTGGGGGGGGGGGGGGCGGTGCGCAACACGCCGGTAGGTGTATGTATCACAACGCCACCAGCAGAGCGCGCTGCACCGGCGCACATACGCGCACCGCTGTCCCTCCATCCGTCGCTCAAGCAAGGTCTACTTAAATGCTCTCACAAAAAGCAATCGGCAGGCATGCCGCCTTGACCGGAAACCCTCGAATCCTAACGGTTCCTCCCCGAGTTGGTGTCGCAAACAAGAAGTCGACACGCGGTACATTGGACGCCTCAGGCAAATTTCGACTGCCGAGTTCTTCGAACGAAAGGCACTCCATCCAAAATCGGCGGAGGCTACTGCTGTTCCGTATGTATATGTTTCTTAACGCTTAGGAAACATACGCTGTTGTGCGGAGCATCCCCGGAACTTGGGCCTCACCTCCGGCTTCAGGTCGCGATGCACGATCGCCGGCCGCAGGCCGTGGAGGTACACGAGGATCTCTAGCACCCTCTCCGCGATCCGCCGAACCTCGGCCTCGGTCGGCCTCCAGCCGTCTTCCACCATCTGCTCTAGCGTTCTTCCCGGGGCTGCGGTGTCATTGTCGGCGTCGTCGTTGTTGTTGCCGACCGGTAACATGTGCGGCCAAATAGTGGAGGGTGGAAGGGGGGGGGGGGTCGTCGTAGCCGATTTTGTTGGTGTTTTGCCGACCGGAAACGTGCACGGTACGAAATATGTGGAGGGCGGGGTTGGGTATGGGTCGTTTTCAAGTCTATCTGGCCTGCCAGGTGTCGTCATGCTTGGTCGGCCGCCTCCGTCTCGGTGTCTGTGTCGCAGTCGGCGGTAGATTGCCAATGGTGATGTTGTCGTGGATGTGTCAAGCGTAAAGAACGAGGGGACAAGACATCGAGGGCAGGGGGAAGGCAGGATTTCTCTTCGAAAGACCGGAGCCCAATCGCAGCACAAACATTTCTCGGCACCGCTACATCTCTATGGCCAGCAGTCGGGGGGCCAAGCGCTTGGAAACCAAGGGCGGCGGGATTTCTCTTTGTTGCGACAAATCACTTCGGTCCCAAACGCCGGTTATAAGCGAGAACGAACGCCGTTGGGTGTGTGTGGATGTGCGCGGCATGTTCGAGACGCCCATAAAACACGACGGTGAGCGGTGAGAGTCAAAAGCAGTGTCCGAAGACAAGGGCACGCTCGGTGTACACGCACGTGATTACGCGCGTGCATGACTTCGTTTCGATAATGTACTGCCATCTGCCTGGAGCTTCCGTAGTCTCTATCCAGAGGCAGCCCCGTTTCTATCGTATCCCGGCCGGGGGGGACAGCTACAGCAGCTACAAAGGTGCGCGTGTTCCACCGCCCCACTCTAGCTTGCCCACCTAGCTGCTGCACCAGAAGAAATGTCTTCCCTCGCTCCTCGCTCTCCTCCTCGAAGCAGTCCAGGTACCTGTCAGGCAGTCGGGTGCCAGGAGGAGGGGAAGCTGTACTCGTAGCAAAAGCATGGTCGCGGTGTAGGAAAATTATGCCCAGGGCTTCGGATGGGAAAATGGGGCGGGGGGGCGCTAAGCTGACTTTCGCTCCAAACCTTGTACCGATAAAACACGGTACAGTAGGCCGGGGGGGGGGGCTGCTTTTGGGGTGCACGCTGTAGGTTTGGCGGTGTGGGCGTACCTTGAAACGGGGGCATTCCCGGGGCATGGCGTTCCCGTCTACAAATACATATTTCACTTGAGGGTGCATGTGTCGAAAAATATACCAGGTATATTGCTCGCCCCCCTCGAGCATGCAATTCAATGCTCTGGAGGCTGGTCCTTGAGAGACTACAACTACACAGGAGCTCGTTTCCCTGCAGAACACGCGGGTAGTAGAAACGTGCCGTTCCTGGGGGGGCAAAAAGGAAGAGAGGGAGAAAGAGAGAGGGAGAATGATACAAACACTGACTGCCACAGGCGGCCCGTCCATCATGGGCTTTGGACCGGCGTCGTCGAAAGCAACGTGTCGAGCACATGGCGGCAGCGAGAAAGAGTTGCGCCTCCCAACACTATGTACCGCTGACCTGCAGATATGACACTAGTACAACAATAGGGCCGGCGGTTACCGATGCGTCTGATTCCCCCCCCGAACCTAGGTTGTCCATAGCCCCTGAAGATTTCTTAACGCTCACAATCCCACGCGGTTGAGAAATTCATATTTTCCGACGGGACTCTCGTCGATCTGTGGGTACTTCAACGAGGGAGCTTGCTGGTCACGTACTCGATCTTTTGACGCTTTCCGTCAGATCAGCCGTCAACCCTACTCCAGGAGCACACTAGGTCCATCGACGCCGTTCCTCTTGTGCAATCCGCGGTCTGCTAGTCTGACCGAGGCCTGCCTGCCTACCTGGGTATCCCCGGATGTCTCAAGCCCTTGAGCACCTTAGCCTCCCTCTGAAAGAGATCCAGCTGCTTCCAGTTCTTCATATCTCGCAACGTTAGCACCTTTACAGCGACCTCTTCCGCCTCCTCCCCCTCCTGTCCTTCCTCCTCTTGCCTGAAACCACGAGAAACACACGAGAGACGGCGTATTTTCGATTGAAAACCACGATGGACTGCATTCGCGTCGGAGCAATCGTTTCCACGTGTCTCGGTCACGTACGCCTGCCGGCCTTCGAGACGAGACCCCCTCCAAAGTGCGCCAACAACCAAGCCTTTACCTCCAGCTACATTCGACAGCGAAACACATCAAAAACGAGCGATGTCGAAAAAGCGGTTCACGCAGGTGAGCACAGCAGTAGGTTCCAACACTCCTACCTACTGGTACTTTTAGGGAGGACGTAGAGACAGAAAACCGAGAGTCCTGCTTGCGTTTTCGCGTGTTGCTCATGATGCTTCCATTTCGCACTACAGTACTTGCCGTTGGCTTTGGTGTTGTGCATCGCCGAGGGTGTCCCCGGGCGAACGATCCTCTCCCTGCTGCTGCCGACCTTCTCGCGACACAGGCGCCGGTCTCGGAGCCGGTGGGGGTGTTGCATCTTCCCGCCGCTGGCGGCGCAAGGTGGTGGTGGTGGTGCAGCGGTAGGTGGACGCGGTGCTGCCGGTACCCAGCAAGCTCTGGACCAGGTACCGCCCGCCTCCCAAGGATTTCGGGAGGGGGGAGGGCACTCTTGTGCCGTCGTCGTCGGGTATGTTGTCGCTGTTTTGGTCCTCGTCCCGTTGCACAGTTCGCTCAGCGAGTTCCTCTTGTTGAATCTGCTCTCCTCCGTCGGCGCTCTGCATTCTGGTGGGTACGTGGCTGGTGGGCTGCCCGTGGGGGACAAGCGATGGGATAGGGCCCGTCTGGCGGGAAGCAGAGGTGACCCTCCTGCTGTAATAGCCGCCTCTGCTCCTGTATCTGTCGCGTGAACTATGAGGGCGCGGAGGAGAACGTGCGTCGGAATCCTGTATCATGTTGCTCCGCGAGAGAGCTTCTGACCCACCCCTGCTGCTGCTGCTGCTGCTGCTGCTGCTGCTGCTGCTGCTGCGAATGCCGCTAGGCAGAAGGAACCCCCCCCCGATGGCGCAGCAAATGGCGAGGAACAGCAGGAGGGTCGGCTTGGCGGCAGGCAGACCACGAGAGAAGACCATGGTTGCCTTGTGAAATGGCGTCCCTCACCTCCCTCTCGCTCGTTCTCCGCTGCTCAAAGCTGATCCCGTTCCAGCGCCTTGCTCAAATTTGCGAATATCCTAGCAGTGAAACACGTGTCACCACCCCTTCGCCGAGAACAAGTAAGCGCCTCAGGCACGCGACAGGGATGCTGACCCCAACCCTAAGCGCGTGCTGGTCCACCCCAGCGCGAGCTGCACCAGCGAAGGCGGTGTACGTGCTGCAGCAAAGCAGCAGACTTTGCAGCATCACCGCGGCGGGACTGTCATTTTAACTCGGGGACCGCAAGCATTCCCCCAACTCTCATCCTACTTCCTACCATTCTGTGGTTCCCTCCGTTAGGCCCGCGTACGTACGCACTGGTACGGGGTTGTCGTAACTTGTGGGGGGAACCTCGGCAGATCCACCTGAGAGATATCCTGGGCCGGGCAGAGTGCTAGAGGCCAGATGCCGAAATGCCGAGCTGCGAGGAGACTACATATAGACTGTTGAGAGAAGAGCGAAGAATGGGAGAAAAGCGAAAGAATGACAGAATCAACACGCCGGTTCTCTCAGCTCTCATCCTGTGTATGCGTAGATAGATGCGCAGTCTAAGCATGTATGTCTTGGGGACGAATTCGTGATGAATACCTGCGTCGTGTTGCGTGGCCTTCTTGAGTGTTTGTTGATCATACAGCAGTGATCGTGCTTTACGAGCTTTCCGACGGTATGGAGAAAGGATCAAACAAAGCGCTCGCCTTTCGCCTGGATGGTGCTCTTCCCTGTATTACAGGAACGCGCTTACAGGAACGCGCAACAGACCTCAACTGTTGCACGGGTCCATCGCAGAAAAGACGAGAGAGAACGTAACACACTCCGCCATGATGCAAACATTCGGTTTGACGACAGATGCGCACTCATCTACGCATTGATCACCCGGTTGCCGCGGTCGGTGCAAACCGAAGATTAACTCTACCAAATCCCTTTCAACGCGGCTCGAGACTAGAGAAAAATACAACGACGTGGTACAGCACTTGCGTGCCCAACCACCTATTTAACGGCGTCCTGTTGCGTGCACACTGCGACGGGTGCATACGGCCTTAGCAGGCAGCTCAAAGCTGGCCAATGGAAGTATAATTACTCGGTTTACGCAGCAGACTGTTGTTAAAAAAACAGTAGGTGTAAGACTGCTGTAGTGCGGGGAGCCCAGCGGTAAGCCCTCCCAGTCTTGGCCCTGAAATACTTGACACACGCACCGACCGCTGTCTACTGCTGTTGCCCACGACAAAAACAAGGGCGAGCGCGGCGTTTGGTCCGTTTAAAGCCATTCTGTACACCAGCCGAATGCAACAACAAAGCATACTACTGTACGTAGCACTAGCATTCCAGCACCCGCTGACCACCGATATATTATTGCAAATTGCTGTTGAGGCCGTGGAACAGCCCAGACCCGAACAATGAACCAATGATCTATCATCCATCTGGTCAAGAAAGCAACAAATTGCAACGAGCTCGAGAAGTCAAAGACACACACAACAAAACGACGAAACAGCTCCTCGTTATTTTGCGTAGTATTCGGTGGTAAAAGCCGTCAAGCGAGACAGCGCCGCCTCCCTCAGACCCGAGCCTTCTGGTCGCACGTGTCGGTCCACGAATCCTCTGGCGGCGGTCGGGGTGCTGCTATCCACCTGCGACGCAAACACAGTTGGCGAGGACAACGGACGAGGGCGTACTCATTTTCTTCAACATTGCATTGGCCGACACGCCACCCTATGCATCTCGTCCTTCTCCGTTCCGAACGTCTGGACACAACAGCAGCAGTCACGGGGCGCAAAACACAGACAGACCCAGGTGACCTACATCGACGAAACAAAGAAACACAACTGCTGTGGAGGTCTGATTTTCGAACGTCTGGTTTTCGAACCCTTCAACCACACCGTCACGCCTGTATGCTGGTAGAGCAAAAGCGTTCCAACAAGAGTGCACAGCAAAATCCTTCATAGCCGGGAGCAAAGCAGTCGTTGAAAGCGGTACAAGACTCGAAACCAAGCCACGACAAAAAACGTCATACCCCAACAAAAATAATAGAACTTTTATAATAGAAATTACAGCCTGGCTGGCAACCCCTCAACCAAAAACGCCTTTTTCTTCTTTAGAAAGTATACATACAAACACAGAAAGACTTCCCGTTCGAGATACAACCATAGTATTATAGTCGAAGGGGATGTGTTCAAGTCTTTTGTAGTGAGTGGGAGAAACACCTGCTGGACACTTTTCTCTCCTCTGTGCTGTGTTGGCTCACCCTGCACTCGACGTCGTACACCCCGTCGCAGTCCTGGCCCACGTCAGGGTACATGAGCACCCCCTTCGCGGGGCCGCAGTCGAGGTCCGGCGCTTCCCACTTAAGTTCGAAGCGGAAGTCGAACATGTACCTCTTCTTCCCTCGGGAAAACGAGATCTGGACAAAAAAAGGTATCAATCCATTTATCAACAGAAGATAAATGTGTCAGGTTGACCATGCTTCCCACTTTAGGTCGAACCGGACGTCAAACGTTGTACATCTTCCCTCGCGAGAACGAGATCTGGACAAAAAAAGGTACCCATTTATCCATCAACAGAAGATAATATGTCAGGTGGATGATGCGAGATAGAGAGAAGGGCGTGCTTTCTCGGCGTACCGAATTTTGACCAGTTGGGGACAAAAACCGCTGTAATCATTCCTGATCCACCACCGTCACCCGGAAGAACAAACCAAGCTACCGGAAGCACTGCACATTGCAGACAACCCTCCCTGCATTCGCGTCCAAAACCCACTTCTATCGAGGGGGGCGCGTGATACCACACAACAAGGCACCGACACCTCTTGCCCCCAAAGAAAAAGCGACAAAACAAAACCGCGGACTATGTACTGGAAAGAAAACCTCATGTCCATCGACTTTACTTACCCGACGCGAAGGGCAAAAATGTAAACCTGCGCCGCTGCCGGAAAACCCGCGACGCCGGGGAAGAGGCCAACGCATTCAACCTCGGCGTCCACAGTGAGATTTTTGTACGCCTGAGGCCTCAACAGGGCGCCGATCCTGTCCGTGAAAGCCCTGTGAGAGCCCCCCCCGGCCCCCCAAGAGGCAACAGCTGGTGCAACTCAACGACTACCCTAGATAGAAAAAGCGAAACCACAACTGCTGCTGCTGTTGTTGTTGCTGCTGCCGTTGCTGTTGCTGTTGCCAGGAAGGAAGGACACAAACTACATAACCTACCTCCGCGTCTCCCTCGAGTTTGTCGACCTTCACGACCTTCACGACGCTTTCCGAGGCGTCCAGCTCCACTCCTACCAGGAGCTCTTCGAGACGCTGCTTCGCCCAGCTGGGAGGACACAAGGGGCAAGCAGGCCGGAGGGTAAACCCATCGAGGGCACACAACAGTGAAAACAGGCCGAAGCTCAACGAAATTGGAATAAGCGAGAAGGTTGAACAACGAGACTAAATAAAGGGTGGCAGCAACATCAGAACTTGGATGGTGTGTAGAAGAGGTGGGGTCCCAGGACTTTCGGGCAGGTGCGCAATGAAGCAACGGGTGCCTACCCATGTGTCCACGTGCATAAACAAGCACAGACGGGAAAAGCAGGCCTTAAGCCGGGCAGCACGTAACGCGTTCTGCTGACCCTACATGCCCGACCGGGGATAAGCTCTGCCCCGCCCGCGGCCTGGTTGGCACACCCATGAACGAACGTCACAGCAGCGATGCCACGTCGCCTGCGCTACACCCCACGGTTACCGCCGGTCTGCAGCCTCTTCCCCCAACCCCGACAACGGATAGATGGTTTGCCAAACCGGAGTGTGAGACCGGCACACGAGATCCACGGCTATCCCAACGAAGCGTACGTTTGTTTCTCGCCGCAATATTGAGGACGCCAACGATAGTCATAGTTGGTACCTCGGCGGAAACCTTCTGGTGGCCAGGGTCAGGGGTTCGAACCCCGGCGTAAGCGAGCTTTCTTGCAAAGTGAGTTATTCTCTCGCTTCCGTTCCGTGCCTGGGTGGAAAGCGCTAGTTTGTATGTACACAGAGGGAACAGGGTGCTGCACTCGCGGATGCAAAGCACCGCAGGAGTGGTGGGTAGGGAGCCTCAGGAAGAGGAACCCTTCTGTGTGACCGTGGGTTGGAGTAAACGGTACAACTGCCATGAGTGCTGATTTGACGAGAAGACAAAAAAAAAAAGAAACAGGGGGCCCCGCAAAAGTTCCACAGGTACCAAGGGCCCCAAAACAACCGAGGAACACCACCCACAAAAGCGCGCATTCGTTTCATCCCGATTCCGGTGAGGAGAAAAAACAAGGACAAAACCAACAAATATTTCTTCATTCTTTCCTTCGATGTTTTCGCGATTTCCAGCTGTCCCTTTTGCGATGCTGACGGCAAAGAAGATGATACGTCGAGCCACAAGCCTTGTGCCGACGGCAAGCAAGGCGATGAGTCGCGCCACAAACCTTGTCATATCTCGAGATTCCCAGGTCCCCGCCTTGTTCCAAGCGCTCGCCTCGTTGCCCCCCGCCGAGGTCGAATCTTGCGCGGTTGCAGCGGCGGGCTCCAGCTTCTTGGGAGCAATGTCCCCGATGAGGGCCTTGGCCTCTTCCGTGAGGTCGTTGTTGAAATACGTCGTCTTCTTCCCGTCTGCCGTTATCTTGTACCCCTTCATCCCCGCCCCCGCATCACCGCTACCGCTGCTACCACCACCACCACCACCACCACCACCACCACTAGAGGCGGTGGAAGCTGCCGGCGAAGCAGCGCTAGTCCCGCCGCTCTTTGACGAACCAGCACTCTTTCTACCGCTGCTACCGCTGCTGCTGCTGCTGCTGGCTTCGGTTGGTGTCGCTTTCGTAGGCGACGATGCCGGCGCCGAAGCCGCCGCCTTCTCCGCCTTTTCTACGAGGGGGGCCCACAGCTTGCTCTCCGGCTCGAGGGCCGCCCCCGCTCGGTAAGCCTCTGCGGCCTCCCCCGGCCTCGCGAGCGCCATCAGCGCCTGCCCCTTGCGGTAGTGGCCCTTGGCGTAGGCCGGGTCCAGGCGAAGCGCCTCGACGGCGTTCTCCAGCGCCGGCCCGGGCTTGTTCAGACCAAGCCGCACGGCCGCCAAGTTGCTGGGGGGTGGGGGGGGGAGGAAACGGGCGCGTCTCTTAACACCTCACACACACACGTATCTCTATGCCAAGTCTCATCTGCGGCCCCCCGTAGTCAGATGGGAGGAGGCATGAAAATAATCTTGCTCTGCGAATACGTAGCACGTTCAATGCAAACTCAATGGGTATTCGCTTACACGGCGTAGAAAGTGTTACTAAAATACTATAATAGCGTTTGTTTGCCCCGCCAAGAATGGCGTGTCTTTCATGGTCAACCGGTTTCTGGGGATCGGTGTGAATGAGATAAAACCAGACAAACACGCGCACAGCAAAAAAATCTTCGATATTTTTCACGCTTGGGGGGGTGACGCAATGTCATTGGTGGTCGTCAGCCAGCGGTCGACGCGGTGTACGCAATCTCAAACAAACAAACCTGTACAGCGTGGCGTCTTCCGGCCTGATCTCCACAGCCTTCGAGTAAAGCATCTCTGCCTGGGGAAGGTTCTTCCTGGCGAACTCGGCCCTGATGCCACGCGTCCAAACACACAGAACGGACAAACTCGAGCGTTATTTCGCGATTTCTTTACTTATACTAAACGTCCTGTTAAGTTGTCCAGCTGGCTGACGCCGACAACTCGCAAAAAAGGTCTACACGCATATGCATACGTGACGATGAAGAGAGTTAGCCTGGACCACATGCAGGGCCAAACGGCAGCTCCTGCCGTTTGGCCCTGCATTCAACCAGGAGCTGAGCGGGCTCGTGCGACGACAGCATGCAAGAGCGGCGCGGGAACATGCAAGCGAAGAGCGGTACAATGTTCCGCATCAGACACGTAAACTGCGATGTACAACGCGTGCTCTTCTTCTGTTTAATTCTCTCAGTTCAACGGGGTCTGCAGGAAGCAAGCGAACAACTTTCGTTTCGAGCGGGAGTCGCGGACACCGTGAGGGCAACGCCGGAGCGTGTACCTGGGCAGCGCCGTGGCAAAAGAGCCAGAAGCACAGCCAGCAGAGGCAACAATACAGCCCAACATCTACTGCTGAAGCCCCCAACACCGCGACAGCGGCGCTCGAGAAGAAGCAATGCCATGTTCACCAACGGTGGGAATGGAGCTACACCTAACACAACGGCGAACACAAAGCAGCACCTACAGCAGCACAACACGAACGTCAAGGCGTACACGATGCACACGCACAAGCATTCCACGTCCCGTCGAGGAGTGCGGTTGTTACAGCAGTAGGAGGAGCACGGCGTGCGGCACCGATCATGGAAAGACTAAATTGCGGGTCCTCGAATAAGGCGGTGACACGGCAGCTGGACTGGGGCTGCCGCCATGTTCAATGTGTAGAGAACATCTTGGACTATTCCATGTATGCCAGCAGCCAATTTCACCCGCCTTATATTGAACACTGCGACCGCCTTAAACGTAAGACTGCACAGTAGCCCACAAAGATAAAATGTCGAAGGCTTTCTGGAAGACGTGAAAGTGGCTTCCGTGCCACAAGCCCACGGACGGAGTCAAGAAATGATCTAACAGAGCTCAAGGAACTGCTGTGCCCTCGCTGGAAAATACCTTCGACGTGGCTTTGCGTATCTACGTTTGTCGGACAATCTCAACTCTGTAACGGTGGTGTTTACGGCTTGGGGACAGGCGCGAATGCCTCATCCCCATGTCCTCCCCCAAGTACACTTGCTCCTTAGGAAAAACAACGCCCAATAAAACATTAGGTAAGCTGCAGCAGTAGCCACTATGTATAAAAGACGATAGCAGCAGTAGTGTCTACTGCTGATCGAGGAAGAGATGAAGAGTACGTATCGTCCATGGGGGGGGGGGGGGTGTCTTCCGTGCGCAAGTGATGGACAACAATCTTCCGAGAGCGCTTGGCTACACATTCATGTACCTTTCATCTTAAAAGCGGCGGCACGTGGACAGGGAAACAAGCCGCATACAAGCCGCGGCACTGCTGTAGTTCAAGGGTATTGGACAAAGGATGCCGTGATGCGGCCCACCCGTCCACGCGGCGAGATTGGACGTGCGGCTTTGCTGGCGGGGAAATGCATCGTTCTATCGCCGGACGGTATGTCTACACCGCTACACCGCTAACTGCCGAACAACAGCAGAAGACGCCGTCTCTCTCTAACTCGCAGTACCTAGGTGGACGAACATTGTCCTCCCCTCTACCTCTTGCTGCTGTGCGACTGCACAAGTGCGTGTTACCCATCATCAAGTCCCACACCTAGCTCTGCTCTTGATCTCGTCGCAGAGAGTAGTCTTTCCGGCTTCGTCTGAGGGGGAAGCGCCCATGACGTCGCCATGAGCACCAAACCGGCTTCTGTTGAGCAAAGACGACATGATATAGAAGCGCTCTGCTGCTGCTGCCTCTGCTGCCTCTGCTGCTGCTGCTGCTGCTGCTGCCGTGAACTGGAACGGGGAACAGGCACCAAACTTCCAACAAGCGAGGTTTCCAGAAGCTCGGGGGGTCCACGCAGTCAAGACTGCCAACAATCCCCCCCTCTCGCGGTGTTCGCGGCACGATCCATTTTTGGATCCGATCGAAACGGAGCCAGCCGGGCAACAGGCAGAACAGAGTCGAGAGTGCATGGCGCTGATTACACGGACGGTTTTTGTCCTTTGAGAGAGACAGAGAAAGAGAAAATACGGACGGCTCTAGACCTGTGAGAGACAGAAAGGAGAGAACAAAGAGTAACGCGCTTGACGTGACACAAAAAAAACATTGCGGGGTTCACTCCGCCCTCCCACCAAGGATGACAGACCGCGTATTGTACACGCTTACAGCTCGCCGTTCGTTGTCGTTGTACCAGAAAAAACGCGGTCCAGTCTTCTTCGAATTATTTCTTAGGGTTGTAATCCTTCAAACCCCATGAAGGAGCCAAAAACACTCAACCCTCACAGTACCTATGCCTACAAGGTTTTGGTCAACAACGCGCCTATTATCGCACTCATGCCGTCTTCTCTTTCAAGCATGCGCTCTTCTTGCAGCAATTACATGGTTCACAACAATCTTCGGGATCCGGCTAGAGTCTGGGTACGAGCACGCGAAGGCCTCTGGGGGGAAACGGGACGGTTCTGCCTTGAAACAACAATACCCCCCCGATTCACCTACTAGTCTACCATTGTTTTTGCGAGTCAACAAGCAGACAACAAAAAACAGAACCGTAGCCCGAACACATCTACCGTATAACTTTCCGCAGCACCAGAATACCGGGCAGCGGCAGCACGTCGTCGTACTGCTGATGATGCCCTCGGTTGGCCTAGTTTGGTTTGGGAGCAACCTACCAGATGCCACCCGTTGCTGGTTGTACGCGCATCATCGACGGACAACCAGCAACAGGTACCAGACGGCAGCTTGCACCCAGACCAAACCACACGACCAATCATGCACTCTTGGCGAAACCAAACCACCAACCGGTGCGCGCGAATCAAGCCGCCACCGCCTCGCGAAGACCGGCGAGGAGTTTCGCGGCCGCCAGTTTCTTGGCGGCCTTCTTCCCGGGGGCCGTCCCAGTGGCGTGGAGCTCGCGCAGCGGAGACTCGTAGGACAGGGTGCATACCCACTGGCCGCCCGCCCCCTTGCTCCACCCGTCCTCTAGCGCGGCCTTCGTCTTCTGGGCGAAGAAGTTAATCGCGCTCAGGGCCCCGCCCCCGCCTCCACCTTGCGCCGCCGCGGCGCCGAGAAGCGCCTCGCACGCCCCGCGCTCGCGCGCCCTCTGGGCCACGACGAGGGCGGCGTCGCCCGCGGCCGCGGCCGCGCTGCCGGCCGCGGGCGGCCTGAAGCCCCTCACGAGCCGCTGCTGCTGGCGCTCGACGGCCTCGAGGTCGGCCGTGGTGCGGTCGGGCCTCTCGCTGAGGACGACGAAGCTGCTGTCCTCCTCCCTCGCGCGGCCCCGCCCCTGGACCATGGACACGGCGTGCACCATGGCGTCGTAGCGGACCACGCAGTTCGCCTTGGGGACGTCCATGCCCTCCTCGGCGACAACGGTGGCCAGGAGGAGGTTCACGCTGCCGGACCGGAAGGCCTCGATGCTGGCCTGCGCCTGCGCCTTCGTCACGGAGAGGGAGGCCGTCGCCGGGGAGGAGGAGGCGTACAGGCAGGCCGCGGAGAAGCGGGGCGCCATGCGGGGGTCGGCGGCGATCGCGTGGGCCAGCACGTGGGTCGTCACGCGCTGGACAACGAACACTATGCCGCGGAAGCCCTTCTTTCCGCCGCCGCCGCCGCCGCCGCTGCTGCTGCCGTCTCCGCCGTGGTGGTCGTACTTGTCCAGGAGCACGTTCTTCAGTTTCTCGTACCGAGGGAACGTTCCGGGAACCGCCTCCCAGAAGGCGGAGATCTTTTGCCGCACGTCGCCCGGCCAGACGGCCTCGGACGCGGCGCGGTCGCTCGGGGACCCCGTGCAGCCGAACATGTCGAGGATGGTCGCGGCGTCGTCTTCCCTCTCCTCCCAGGACACGACCAGGACCTTGACGGCCTCGTACCAGTGCTCCAGCTCGGCGAGCAGCAGGTGAAGCGTCGGCCGGGCCGACGACCGCCGCGGTTGTCCGGCGTTCGCGTCGATGCCACACCGGGTACACCGCTTCGTGACGCTTTTCCCGGGAAAACCGCCCCCGCCGCGTATGCCGCGACCGGCAGCAGTCTCGAGAATCTTTGCTCCGCCGCCGCCGCCGCCGCCGCCGCCGGCGGCTTTGAGCGCAAGCTTGTGGGTGTAGGCGCCCCACTCTCTGGGAGCTAGATCCCCGGAGGGGGGCATCGGCGAGGCGAACAACAGCGTTTGGCGGGGCTGCGACGAGGGCGCAGCAGCCTGCGCCGCCTCCGCCGCCGCCGCTGCAGCAGCAGCCGTGGCCTCTTCCATGCCGCGCACGCAGGCCATGAGCAGGCGAGTGAAGGCGGTGCTGGTGCCCTTGGCCTCCCGACGGAAGAAGGTGGTCCCCATCTCGTGCGGCTTCCGGTCGGCCTCGGGGACGACGCCAGCGGGCGCCGCGTCGTCGGTGGTGCCGGCGGAATCGGGACGGGGGCCCAGCAACACCTCGGCCGCCGCGCCCGTGGCGTGGTACCCGCTCGCCTCCAGCTCTTGGCGGGTCGCCGTTTCCGTGGTGGTGATGCGGAGCTCGTGGCACATCCTGGTCAGAGAGGCTTTCGTCTTGGCGTCGCCGACGGCGTAGGAGTAGGAGGCGGTCAGGCCCACGACGCGGGGGTGTGAGCTTGGCCCAGCAGCAGCAGCAGCAGCAGGTGGTGGCGTGAGCGACGATCGACGAAGGCTCAGGGCGAGCTTGCGGTAGGGGTGATCCTTCAGCACGTGGTGCACCTTTGATTTGTCCATGTGCGTGTACGGGGGGAGAGACACGAGTTGTTTTTGCTGAAATGGTGGCAAGATGCAGACGATCATATGTGTGCAGGGGCAAAGCAGACGAGGAAACCCAAGCGCCACGCGCTGTGTGGCACAGCACTCCGTCGGACACGGCAGCAAAAAAACACGTACATGCACAACATGCAATCATACATCCAACAGAGATGATCTTCGTATTTCATATTTTTGCAGCAGATGTACTTTCGTACAAATATATAGGTTTGAGGACGTGAGATTAGTCTGTCGTTGCAAACTCCACTTGGGGCAAAAAGTGCGGGGATAGAGAGGCTCGAACTCTCGACCTTCTGCTTATGAGACAAACGCTCTAGCCAACTGAGCTATATCCCCCCCGCACGTTGAACTGTGAGTCATCCGCAAAACTTGTCTTAGTCAAGAACAAGCGAGTACCTTCGGCCGCCAAAAAACAGAACCGGTACATAACCTAGGAAAAAAAAGGATCACGCACCCAACGAAGAGGCTTCTCAATGCATACCACAACCGTACCGTGGGTGACAGGCACAAGGCAACATTTGGCCAATCAAGAAACTTTGACACGATGTGCATTTTGCGGTATGAAGCGCAAGTTCCGTATCGGTCTCATATTTCGCAACGGAGTACATCATCTTGCTTCATCGGGCAACTTTATGGGCGCAGCAGGTACATGAGACAATGTACACCCGGTTCCAAGCGTTTCTGTGTGTAAAGCGGGGTACACGTAAGAACGGGAGAGTGTTCTTATACCGGGACCGTGGCGCCCGCGGTACATATGTTTCCTTACAGTCTACCGTATGTGTCTATGTTATTGTGGTTCGCTGTTTTCCTGCACGAGAAAAATTCGACCGAGAGAGTGACACCAAGGACGGTGGCTAGCAGGAACGACGGCCGACTTATTTGTTTTCGACTCGAGGAAAAGTGAAAAAAATCCGTTTCGAAATTTTAGTGGATGCGGTGTCACTCTCTTTCCTCTGCTCCTGCTTTTTGTTCGGTGCGAGAAATAAGGTATTGATCGGAATGCAGAGAGACACGCTTGATCAGAGAACGGAGAGGAGATGAACAATCTGTCAGCGGTTCTCTCTGAAAGGGTCACCTTCGGGTCAGCGGTTCTCTCTGAAAGGGTCACCTTTGGGTCACCGGGACAAAAACGACATACAGTGGGGGTCCCTCTATAGTGCGGGTATGTGACACGCGAAAAAACCCGCACTATAGAGGGCACCCGCATTATATGCTTTCGAGCCTGACTAGTGCGGGAAGGCGCACTATTCAGGTTTTCAGAACCCTCAATAATGCGGGTAGGCGCACTATCCACGAAATCACTAGGTTTTAGCATAGGACGTAGCCAAAAGCGAGGGATACTGTATGCAGGTGGCACGGTAGTGCATGTAACAAGTGAGGGAAAAAATGCAGTATCTCTACGGATAGAAGCCTGCATCCGTTCGCAGGTGAGCAGAGAACAGCAAAAGTTGCACATACATCGGGATGTACTGCACAGCAGCGGCAAATATTATACAACCACATCCTGTACTGTACAGAGATGTTACGCAATGTACGCTCTGTACCAAAAAGGAAGGCTGCGCACAGCCCATGTTGTTGTTCCTTGTTCCATTCTGCATTGATAGTTCCGCTTGCACATTAAAAAAACAAGGTTAGGCCTACAAAATGAGACCTGAACTTGCCAAATACGAAACACGTCCGTTCACAAACGAAACGAACACCTTTTCAACACGACCCAGACACACCCACGGAGAAAAAAAGAGAGGGGGGACACTCCAAGAAAAATATAATAGAAACAAGGACCCAAAAAAAAATCCTACATTGTACTTCCCGCACGTTCTACCTCAAGTTTTCCAAGAAAACCCCAACACAACACAACGCCATATACGTTTGGGGGGGGCGGCTTTGAAGAAAAAACGGCAAAGTGAAACTCGCAGACAGTTGACTCATTCAAACACCCGGCAGATCCACTACCAGCAAATTACAGCAGGAGCTGCGTGGGGCAAAACGGCTGGCTGATTGCTCTACGCGTCAAAAAACTCCCTAACATCGGCCTGGCGCGATGGCTTCGATGCATGCGCTTCGATCATCAACATCCGTGCCCTCTTGAGCAAGTAGCTGGCCTCGTTCAAGCTGCACCCTGCCGCGTAGCTTTCCAGGGGGGCGAAGTGTTTGGAAAGTTTGGAGGAGAAGCACGCCGGACAGAGGCGGTTCATTTCGTCCTCGCCGTCCTCCTCCACCTCGCCGCATATACCATGCAGTCTGCCGCCACATCCTCCTCGACATTGGTGGCCGTCGGGGGCTTTGGGTGTGAGGTTGCTAAGTTGGCAGAGTTCGCCTGCTGCACACGGCATCCTGTGCCTCTGCTGCTGTTCCTGTGGCCAGTAGGGGTATGCTGCTGCTGCTATGCGTGGCCGGTAGGGGTGTGTGTGTGTGTGTGTGTGTGTGTATTTATTATTAGCATCGACCGCGCTAACCGGCTGACCAATGAAAAGACGTCAGTGCCAACGGGTAAAAATCAAGGTCCCTGGAATGGGGCCAAAATTCGAAAATTGCGCAATGCGCTAAATGCGAACGCCAATACGACTGTGTGTGTGTGTCGGGAAAATGTGTGGGTTGGCTATCTAGGTTTGACCGCATCTAGGCCGGTGGTGACATGGCGTGACGTCAAATCCGCACTATATAGGGTCTTGAGAGGGGTCAAACCCGCACTATAGAGGGGTGCCCCGAATAGTGCGGCACCCGCACTATAGAGGACCCAATTTGTGCCAAGCGATTTCACCCGCACTATAGCGGGCACCCGCACTATATAACCCGCACTATAGAGGGACCCCCACTGTATAGACGTTGCGGCGAGGGGAAAAAAAAACTACTGCTGTGTACACTTATTTATCATGTATCGCTACAAGTACCTTCTGCTGTATGCTGAAGGTAGAAGCTATGAGTAACGCATTGCATTCACCTCATCGAAGATCACAACCCTGAACGCCGACCACTGCAGATGTCCGATCCCGTTCTGTTGTGCAGTCCTGAAGGCCTGTTCCAGCGTGTAAGGAGAGGCAAAGAAAACAGACGCGGCGGCAAGCGGCGGGTGTCATCAAGACACACACACAAGACTTTGTCGCGCAAATAAGACGACGACCGTCATCAACGATTGCTGTACAATACTGGTGTACATCATCCGATTTTCGTGCAAGTCAATGCTACCTTCACACAGAAGACATGCCCACGCCCAAACCTGCTGCACCACCTCCCCCTCCCTGCTGCGCGAACACCCGGCAGTAACTCTAAACTGCTGTACGCACGTACTCGAACTGCACGCACGGACCTTACCTGGGGAGTGCTCACTAATATCTTGAACGTTGACGGCGGCAGTCCCGCCCCGCCCCTGTACTTGGCCACGCTTAGTCCGGTCCAGGAGCCGAGGGCTTCGGCCTGCTGGTCCACCAAGAGGCATGTCGGCACGAGGAAGAGGGCGGGGGGCCCCAGTCGCTTGATGACCTCGGCCGCGAGGAGGGTCTTGCCCGATCCGGTCGGCAGGACGACGATCGTGTTGTCGTGCAAGCACTTGTTTGCTATGCGGGACTGATAGCCGCGTAGCGTTTTGGCCGGGGCCTCCGCCGCCGTGGTGGCCCTCGGGTTGGCAGCGGCTGCTCCTCCTCCTCCTGCCGCCATCGCATGCAGTGCGTCGATGCGGGTTTGTGCTGTTGTATGAATAATAAGTGTTTCGGAACTCATCGACGCGCTGGCTCTCTCTGTCTCTCTCTCTCTCTCTCTCTCCTCTTCTTTAGACCCGGGCAAGAAGCCTTTCTAACACCACTCTCTCCCTAGCTGGGTGTTACCCCGAGAACAAAGGAAATACGGCCTGGTGACGACTACAGATTTGGCAAAGGGGCTGTCTGCAGGACACGGGCGCCGGCCTGTGGCAAATGAAGTACCGTAATAGTCGGAGAGTTGGCACCGGGTGTGATCGTTTTTTTGATGTTTTTTCCTGTTTTTTTTCACACCCGCGGCGCCATCTCCCGGTGCCACCTCTCCGACCCCAAATGCCAAATGCAATTAAATCATAAAAAAAAAAAACCATTTCGTTTAGAATTTTAATTTTTCAAGTCACACCGGTACGATATCTCCGACCGGTGCGATCTCCGATGAAATACACACAGGTACAGGTGCTGTATGCACGCACCCCGCTCCCATCACCAGTGTAGGTACCCACGCACGCACACGGTCTTCTGCACACATACGCATATAGTATCTGCGCCGGAAACAAGGCAGCGAAGTACACATATACACATATACGTGCCAGATACGTACCCCGAAAAAAGCGGCGAAATACAGTAGTAGCTCCAAAAAAAATCTAGTCGATCTAGACGATGTCAGTCAGTGCGAGAGCGCACACACACAGCCATTGATTGTGCCATGTCAGGGGTACCGCTTCCTCACAGACCAGTGGCAGTACTGTTGATGCTGGTGCTGGTACTGCTGATGCTGCTGCAGCAGCTCCTTCAGCTTCGCAGCAGTACAATAGTTTCGGGTTGTGTAAGGTTGGGTGCGCATGTATGTACGTACATCGTTATGCGAAGGTGTACCGATTCTGGTAAAAGTCAATCGACGGATACCCTGCGAATCGGGTCCTCCTTAACACTCTCCACCCACAGAATTTACCCTCAACTGGGAACCTCTTGTGGCCAGGACGGGAAATTCGATGGAAGTGTCACAAGGTTCTTTATAGGATCGATTCCAAGAGGTGTTCTCAGGACTGACACACATGGTGTCCATGGGAAAATGTCCAAGTCAGGAGAAAAAACGTGCACCCAAGGAGATTCGAACCAGTATCCAGCTGACGCCATATGCGAAGGTGTACCGATTCTGGTAAAAGTCAACCGACGGATACCCTGCGAATCGGGTCCTCCTTAACAGTTGTGTGTTTGGTTGAGTGTAAGGTTGGCAACTTCCATACCAATTAAAAAATGAAAACAACTGGCATCCCGCGTGAACCGCGACCATCCAATCGTACGTAAAGGAGTGGCGCTCCGCTCACACCGTCCCCACCTGTAAAAGGTACGCACATGTACCTCGTTCCGGCAGCTGAAAAGGAGCTCAATCTTGGATTTGGGGGTCGGAGAGATCACACCTGGTGCGATCTCACCGACCCCTGTGCATAAATCGAATTTAATGTTTTTTTATCGGTTTTTTGATCGCACCCCGGTGCCGTCTCTCCGACCGGTGCCATCTCTCTGGCCGGTGCCAACTCTCCGACTATTACGGTAGTGAGCCATCCAAGAAGGTGCAGCCGCCGTTGGAAGATGACAAATAATTCCATCATGAACGAACGAACTGTTTGTTTATGAGACGTGACGCAACAGATAGATAGAGCCAGCGCGACTTTCTTTGAAGAGAACAAAAGCGAAATCGAGTGAATAGTACTCCGCAACAAGGTACAGCGTCCTGACCACAACACGGTGTTGTTGTTGTTGTTGTTGTTGTTGTTTTTCTTCACATTAAACTCGTGTCAGTTGCTAATCCCAAAATCTAGCAAAGACTCGGCCCGTGGTCACAAAAATGCTAATAAAGCCATCGGTGGGCCGCCGCTGTTGGTTGGTTGTAAAACGCTCTTGATCGAAGATCGCAGGCGCTTGACCCTGCTTCAACACGGCGGTGGAGACCCGCTACTGTACAAGAAGCGAACACTTTATTCAGGTGTTTCTCTTGTTTCTTTTAAGTCTAGAGTGGCGACATTCATGATATTGGCTGGCGCAAAGGGGTTGAAGGAGGGCAAGGATGCCAGCCTGCGGCACAACAGCAGTAGTAGTTGTAGGCCATCCACATCTAACAACGTCAACGTCCGGAGAGATCGCCGTTTACCTAGATGCAGCCCCCGTTGGGGAGATGATGACATTTCAACATGTTGAACGAACGCAGCAGTTAATAAGCCAGCGCGACGCTCAACGGTGGGTGCAGCAGCAGCCCAACAGAGCAAATAGCGAGGTACAACGTCCTGACGCAAGTTGGGCCGCTGTTATTTAGTGGCTGTGCACCGCTCTTTGTCGAAGATGGCACGCGCTTCGCCCTGTTTCAACACCATCACGGAGAATTATACACACGAAGCGGGACACCATCATCTTGCGAACACGTATTTTCTGTGTCTTGTTTACACAGCGATACGAATAGACTACGTACATGCAGGCAACCCGAAAACGCAAGCCGTTTTAGGATGGTGAGGGCAACGTACAAAATCCGAGCGCTTGAAACCCACCAGTAGGCAGCCCTTGGAGTAGTATGCGTACATTTTTTCCCTCTTTTTCCCGTGTCTATTTTCCTGCTCCACCGTTCTCGAAGCTTACGAATCCACGTTGCGGTTCTTCTATTGCATGGCTTCATTAGAAGCCTAAATCAAACGATTAGACTAGTCAACGTTGTTACCGGTTTGATTTCGGCTTCTAAACGGTCAACCCAACGGGATCGTTCCGCGCGCCGGTGTTTCCGCCTCGAGTGACAGACAGCAGTCAACAACCACAGGTAGGTTAGGTGCCACAACTCGCCAGGTACCCAAAAAAAGTATAAATTGACGGGAAATTACCAGAGGCCTTCGTGTTAGGCCCCCTAAAGATCGATCTCTATCTTCGAAGTGTGAGCGTGATACACACTAACGCTGGCTGTCCTATTTTGTCCAACTCAAGTAAAAGGTGGTGAAATATTCCAAGGGGAAAAAATCAACAATTAGTACCGCCCACGTGCCAGGATCAACAGCGGGGATGGAAGAAGCAGGGGGGTGGCGGTTGTCCGCCTCGCCCGTGTTCGACATTACCCCGCAACACCTCCACAGCATCAAGCACCGAACGACTTTCCCATCCAACCACAATTCATCCAAACAGTCAGGCCAAGGGAACCTCGATGCTTGCACCTACAGTGCATATCGCGACAGGATTCTGATTGTGGCACGAAGACGGGGAAGTACCAAAACTCTCTTGGCAAAAGAGCCAAACCACAACAGCGACTGCCAAACACGCAGGGTGGGGGGGCATCGCATTTCTCCCGGGGATCAATCCTGCATCGCATTAGGGCTCAGTAACAAACACTAGGTACATGTAACGTGGAACACAACCCCTGAGAAGTATGCCACAAAAGGAGGACTTCAATGACCTATGGGCTGTGCTGAGCTCCTCTCCGCAATAACCCGACACGCGAAAAACACACAAACGGGCAGGCTCTAGTTCGATCTCCTCCGCCCTTCAAGCTGCAACACACGAAGCAAAAAAATGAAACAACACTGCCCTGAGTGCGGGCGTCTCTCAAAAACTACCACTTACATAATATTTTGTGTACATATCGACAATCCACGAGAGCGGGAACAACAACAACAGGTGCGTGTCGGATCAAACCACGAGGGACACACACACCGATCGTGGTCGATGCTTCGAAGAACCAAACTAGACTATACGCTGCCACAACAACAACATCGACCACGCCTATATTCCGGTTGACCCACCCTTAAAATCTTTTCAGTCCCAACACCATAAACAATTGACGGCTGCGCTCGGAACAAAAAACGCCCGTCGTCCATCATGCGCTCCGGACCTCGAAAGACTTAACGCTCGTCGTTTCTATTATGGACAGCGTGGTCATCAGTGACTGTTGACAACCTTGGCAGCCGCCGCAAACATGGCCGCGAGCACCCCTCCTACCGCAATCGCTCCGCCGAGGAGCACCCCGGTGTCCTCGATAAGCCCGCTCCCTTCCAACCTTCTCTCGCCGACGTGCCGCATGTCCGAAGACGGCGGGAGCTTCCTCACTCGATCCGCCCTGTGCTCGAACCGCACGTGCTGCTGGTGCTCCTCCTCCTGCTCCTCCTGCCCCCCCCCCCCCCCCCCCCAAAAATGCAATCTCCTTGCCGCGCTCCCTTCCCGGCCGCCGATTTCGGCCATCCTGGCGTCGTAGAGATCTGCCAAGGGTATGGAAGAACGCCATCGGGGCGTTGTAGGTGAAGACGGAGAGGCGGGAGAGGGGACCGCCGCGTAGGGAGAGCATGTCCGGCTCCGGGCGGCGGACGGCGGGGTCGGCGGCTTCCTCCTTCCCGCCAACCTGGTGTGGAAAAAAAAACGAAAAAACACGCCGGAGAGTGCAAAAAAAAAAAAAAAAAAACACCCCGGCATAAGAGAGAGGCAAACAGAAAAGAGTGGGTGGACGGGCGTGGAAACACACATACGTGCCGTTCGCTTCATGAAAAGACATAGCTCGCCTCCCCCCCCCCAAAAAAAAAAAAAAAAGCACCAGCGGTAACAAACACTAAAGGGCGGGCGTCAGCTGTATGAGCTTGGGAACGTCACAACTGGCAGCTGACAGCCAGCTGTGGGCCGGGTCTGCTGCCTGCTATTATTAAAATCTTGCATCACCTCTTGATCTTGATGATAAAGTTCTTTCATGACCCCATCCCGGAGGGATGGCTTGGATGGCACAAAAACATAAAAACGGAGTAGGCCACGTCAGGTGGGTAAAACACCTCCACAGACTTAACACAACCACAGCAGATACAACACCCCAGCAGTGCGACCAGAACGCTACGTAGGTACACATCGAGCCGCAGAACACTACAGCAGAGTCAATTTCAACCGGCCGATCAGAACGCTACGCATGTAGGTATGCTACTACTATACATGCTACACACCGATGAATCTCCGAGGAGAAGGCGCGAAGCGGCTGTGGTAGCGACGGCACCCCCCTTACTGTGCCCCGTCAGCCAGACCCGGTTGCCGGCGTTCAGCTGCCGCCAGATGAGGCCCCGCAGGTTGTCTTTGGGGCCGTCCGGCTTGTCCCCGGGCACCTTCCAGACCTGTTGGTTCACGTTGTGGGTGCGGGGGCGCGATTCAGGGTTGCCGGTGGTGGGAGGGAGGGAGCACGCAGAGCGGCCACTATCAGCGACATGCCTGGAGTTGGGGTGAGGGGTGTTCGCAGCTATAGCAGGACTGCTGTACCATTCGGATTTTCCTGCAATAGTCGGATCTTCGTCGAGTTCGTGCTTTGTTTTCAGAGACTTGCACTAAAATAGGGAAAGCATGGTAGCGTCAAACACAAGGTACCTTATATAATAGCTAACAAGGTACCAGGGATGATATATCTACCAAGACAGTCACAACTGCAGTCGTCTGCTCTTGGGTACACGGAGAGGTTTTGGAAGAATCCATATCGATTTGACGGTTCATGTCGCGCCGTGAGCGGAGACTGTCGGGGCACCATGATTGATGCACGGGGCCCCGTGTGTGATCGGGAGTTTCGAGTTTTCGATTTTTCCAAAACAGAAACAATGGAGGCATGCGCCTGGAAAGGAATGATGTTGTGTGACCCCGGATACTATAGGAGGCCTTCGGTGAGGCTGTGCGGTAGGTATCTAGATCGGCCGTTTATGGATGGATGGCGACGACCACCACCAGCACGCAATTGGAATGCTTGGTGGGGTTCTGGGTGCTGACTTCATCCCAGAGGGAACCGAAGAACGGTCCGGGAACGTCCCTCAATTTTGAAGTTTTATGAGCACACGATATTTGCAAAATGATCGCTTCTTGGAGCTCTTGTCTCCCATCCTATGTACAGCCATCCAGAAACAATCTGCATTCTAGAGGGCGTAATATGAGTGTCTCAAACATGGCGCATACGGCGGTGTGCTTATTATCTGATCGGGAGACCTTGTTCCCAAAACATTCCGTTCTCTGATTACTTTCGGCGATCACTGCTCTGCTGTCGTATCGCACACCGCTACCGATTTCGTGGAACCTATTGCATGTACGAAAACAGCCACTCGCTACCTCCTGCTCGTGATGTACACATCAGCAGCCGGAGCAGCAGGTTTGGCAAGACCGGCCGCACGCATCGAAAGCGCAAACACGCGTACGAACCTCGTCCAAAGTCAGGCTCCACACGCCGAAGACCTTGAGGTTTGTGCCTGGAGCCTCGCCTGCCGAACAAGAAGCACATGGTACAGGATGGATAGAATACGCGGGCAGTACAGGAAGGGATATGAGTACGAGCGTACACGAGATGTGTGACGGTTGTCACGGGAGTGAAATAAAGGCATCAGCATCCCACAGACAGACCTCGTTTACACGTGTAGATTACGGTCTACGGCGTTTTCCATCAACAGCAGTCTAGACACGTGCCGACTTTGTACAACTGACAGTCAGGGCTATTCGGATGAACACACACCAGCAGTGCAGTCGGCGCCTCTCTCACCGTCGTGTGGAATCAATCGCTGTTTGAAATATTTCTGCGGGTACTCGAGCCACTCGTCGTTGCCGATGGTCGCGCGGAAGGCCACGATAAGGACGTCCGCGGCATCCACGACAAACCTCGCCGCTGCGGCCTTGAAGCCCTCTCCTCGCGGAGCTCGCCAAGCTTGAACAATCGTCAGCCCGTGCTTGGCGGCGTGGCTCTCGAGTCCTTCGAGAGTGGTCTCCTTGACAGCCCAGCAGAGCTCCCTGCTGATCGCCTTCTTGTACTCTAGATCGTCCGCGGCTTGCCTTGCCATGGTGCGCTCGTCAGTCGTGAGAGAGCTTCGTTTTGCCTCTTGCTGGCCGTGTCGATGCTGCGCACCGGCAAGCTTGGTTGCACCCGTGGGGGATGCACAGATGTACTCGCGGAGAAAATGTGTACCCATCGTATTTAACGCGTAATTCTCTGCGTATCCCCTTGAATTTACCCTCCGAGTTTCAAGCACACACAGGCAAGAAGCACAGAGGAGGGGTGTAGCAGCCAGGGAGAGGAACGGCCATGGTGCTCACCTACTCTTGCGCGCTGCTTGCGCTGACATTGTGTGCCACACCGCCGTCCCTGGGATCGGCGAAGACTGCCGCAGGCTACCGCGCCGCTGCCACTCTGCAACGGCAACAACATCAGCGCCGGAGCGGGCGGCTTGGCGCCAACGACGGCGCGGAGGCGGGACGGTCGCTTTTGGAGCACCCACAGGCGGCTGCTACACCAGCAGCCCACATCAGGCGACGAGATAAGAACTCGTGGTGGTGGGGAAGGCGGGGAGGGCTCGGCCGAACCCGTGCTGCTGGTAATGGTCGTTGCGCGGCGAAGGCCACCGGGAAGGAAGCAGCAGCAGCAGCAGCAGCAGCGGACGGGATTCGCTCGACGGGCTTCGAGGCAGCGGTGGGCTTGGCGAGGTGAGAAGCCAGGGAGAGAGTGGTGCAACCCCGCCGGCTGCTGCTGCCGCTGCTGCTACTGCTACTGCTGCTGCTGTTTCATGATGTACGCAACTGCACTGTCGGGTTAAGGTGTTGGTCTTTTTTGCGTTGGCGGGAGTAGTGGGACTGAGGTATGTACTTGAACGTCGCTCAACACATGTTGTAGCCTAGGTCGTCTGGGAACACATGATCACAACGGAGACTGGAGACGTGTTTGGAGGCTTGCTTTTGCAGACAAACATCCCCCCCCGACGCAACCAGACACAGCCATGGTACATAAGGCATGCGCCACTGCTGCTTTGTTGCACGCTTAGGTCTAGCCTGCGAGCATTTCAACGTGTCTGTTGTTGTACGTAAAGGTTGTTCATATGTTGGTCGCTTGTAGGTCGAGCGTAACACGTGGAAGGTCGAATGAGCGGTGCAGCTGGTGTCCACGCCGTCCAACGGTAACGGCAGCAGCAGTACCAGTAGTTGTCCCGACATATCGCGGTCCCGAATAGCGCGGTTCCCGATATATGTTTATGATATTTATCGCAGAAAGAGCTCCTTGCCACAACTGCCTATTATAGCATACTTGTAGCCTCTAATTGCTGTTCAGGGACCTTCCCTCAATAGCGCCGAGGTCTCGATATATATTGCGGTGATATACTGCGAAATATCGGGACCACCGCTGCTGTAGCCGGAACACCTCCAACCCTCACGTTTGGCCCACGGCACGACCAATACAGTACCGCGCTGCCCGTGCGCTTAGTAGCACGGTGGACGAAAAAATTTCCACTTGCATCAACGTCCTTCATTTGGCTTGACCCCTCCTGGGATGGTACCCCCACCTCCACGGCCGACTTGGGTGGAGGTCACGGAGGCAAACACCTGTAGATGAAAGCACCTTCGAGAATTGGCAGTACGGCAGGGAGGGTGTCCAGCAGAGAACGCCTATTTTCCCAGAGGTTACGTTCCTGATGGTGGAAATTTTGTTACCCGCCGGCATACGGTGTCTGTGCCTTGCTTTATCAGGGGTGGCGGCGGCGGGTACAACTACGACGACGACTACTACGGGGGAGCGGAGGGGGGAGGGGGGGACGACCCTTACTACGAAGACGGGGCGGGGGGGTGGGGGGACGACGGTTGGGGGGTGAGTTCAAAAGCCATACAGTATCTATGTATTTGGTGTTAAAGTGCACTTGCTTGTTTCTGCTGGTGGTGGGTGTTTTTTAGCAGCTTTGAGCCACGGTATGTTACGTGGTTGGGGTTTGTTCGTTTGTTCTTGGAATGGAGCGGGAGGGGAGGGGGGAGGAGGGAAGAGGGCTGGGAAATGCCGATCGGGCGACCGTTTTGTTTTGTGCTACGGCCGTGTCGCTGCCGTTGCTGCGTTATCTACCATGGGTCGATTTAATTCCACTCTCTCTCTCTCTCGCCCGACTATTCGATTTATTTATTTTTTATCGGTGGGATGTATCGCTATCCAGGGGGATGACCGAGGAGGGAGGGGAGATCGATACGACCCGTACGAAGAGAGGAGAGGGAGTTCGAAGAGCGGGGGGCGAGGAAGAGGCAAGAGCGGTGCGGGAGGATTTGACCTGACTGGAACCATAGCCAACGGAAACAAGAGTGAGTTATTTACCCGTCCGCATAACTGCTCGTACATCGCCGATGGGAGTGTCTCTGCTCTCTCTGGCTTGTGACGATGTTCCGACGCAATTTGGAGGCTTGGTATTCGAAGAGGCCAGCATGCTGTGGAAGGATTGTACGCGAGCGAAAACAACCAATTGGGACCCCCTAGGCGTGAACTGTTCTAGCTGTGATTTTCGGGCGAGGGGCGGGGACGTTCGAAGAGCTTGGTGTTTGCAACGGCAATGATTGCGTTACATCATTCACTTACCCCGACTCGGCGATCGCGATTGTGTACTCTGCTTGTTCTAACCTCGTCTCGTACTGACGGACGCAATGCTCACGTGAAACAACTTGGTCTTATCTCTTTCCTTCAGGCAGTGAACGACGCACCTTTTTGCATCTCGTCTTGTTTTTCAGACACTACACCGATTTGTCCTTATCTTGTCTTGTTCTTAATTCGTACACATCTTGTTTTTATATTTTAGACACTGCTGTTAACGGCGTATCTTGTGGTATTTTGTCCTTATCGTATGGACGCGACGGGTCTCGCCTTGTCTATCTTGTTCCCTATCTCGTGTCCTTTTGTCCCAGAGTACTATTTATCTTGCAGACAGTACTTGTATTTTCGACGTTTCTCGTCCTGTCCATCTTCGTCTTGTTCCCTATCTCTCGTCCTCTTGTCTTGTCACGCAGAGTACGGCATCTACGCCTTGGCGGGGTCGGTCCTGCTGACGATGATGGGGGTGTCGCTAATGTTCGAGAAGAACCTCATCCGCTTGGGTAACGTGAGTCAAGTCCATCCATCGCTCGTATGGTCATGGGTGGGGGGGGCGGGGGTCCTCATAGTCGTGCATGTCGTAGTCGTTAGACCATTGACCTCGCATCCCTACGAAGCCGGGACAGAGCACGGCGGGTTCTCACCGGACCAGGCTCTCACATCATAGGGGTGGGGGGAAGGGCGTAGCAACGACTGCTAAGGATGTGGTGGCTTCATGAGAGCTCCTTGATGACGTTGTCCTTGACGGTACCGTTTTCCTTGCCGTTGACGTTGTCCTTGATGCTGTCCTTGCGAAAGCTCGGGTTTGTGGCGGGCATGTCGCTCTTCATCGGCCCCAGCAACGTCGTGCGGTACTTCACTCAGGTATGCATAGGATTGTTTTCTTTTTTCGTTTCGGGTAAAGTACTGCTGTAGTCAGTCACTGCTTGCTGATTGGACCGTGTCTTGGGCATCGAGAGTAAGGTGTTGTGGGCAATAGGCCACAGTTGGACCTTTCGTCCATATGTACATACCTTTACCGCACTGGGGTGGGAAAACATGTTGTAGCTAGCGAAAGGCAATCGTTTGACCCGACCCCCCGCGGTCTTGTTGTCAAGTTTTAGCTACACAACAAGGTTCGGTCGTCTTGGAGAGATGCAAACCCAGTGGTCCCACATTCACGCAAGCATTGACTGAGAGTACCCGCCCCCTCCTCTGTGTCAAGTTTTAGTTTCAGCAACACAACAATGCTCGGTCGTCTTGGAGAGATGCATACCCAGTGGTCCCACATTCACGCAAGCAATGACTGAGAGTACTTCAGCATCAAGTTTTAGCTGAGACGATGCCGGGTCGTAAGAGAGATGCATACCCAATGGTCAACATGACCCGAGAGTACCCCGCCCCCTCCCTGGTGAACGCCTTCTGTTTCTCGTGGTGTATGGGTCCTTGCGCTGAATAGGCCTCTAAGCTCAGGGGATCCGTCATTTTTGCGGTGGGTTTCTTCTTCGTATTCACGGGGCACCCTATCATTGGCCTCGCCATCGAGGTCTTCGGGTTCCTGAACCTCTTCGGGTGAGAAAAGGAAGGAAGCAAAAACGAAAAAGAGAAAGACAAAAAAAGAGAAGAGAGGAAAAACAAAACAAAAAGAAAGGAAAAAGTCGATGAAAAAAAGAAGGACAACATAGGGAAGGAAAACAAAAGGGATGGAATAATATTAGAACGAAAAGAAAACAATGGTGGAGCAAACCGTAGAAATTCAAGTTGGTCGTCAAATAACACTTATTATTTCGTTGGTAATCTAACTCGCAGACTCTTATCTGAGGAAGAGATAAATTATTCTGATCTGTTGTTGTAAGAAAATAAGGAAGAATACGGCCCTCGGCGCCTCGCTGCTGCTTCATCGTGATGCCGCTGCATGGCCGGGACTCAGGAGACCACCCCCCCCCCGCTCTTTGTGCCAGCCTGTTTCCATATCGAGTGCTTTCCCGTGGTGTGTTCATCGATCCTTGCCATGGAAGACCATGCCTCTTTTTGTGCGTTGGCCTAGTTTCCGTCGAATGTTTCGGGCTCCTCGGCTTATTTTTGGTAGGCCAAAAATGGCGAGCGAACAACAGCACATATTTGAAGCATTCGGTTTCTCGTCGGCAAACTGCTCATTCATGTAACCCGGGATCGGTTGGATGAAGTTCTGCCGCCGGTTTGTGTTCACTCACGCCTTGATTTTCTTGGCAATGGAGCACCCCTCCTCCCTCCCTCTCCCCCTCTCTTTGCCGTTATTTTCTCGTGGCTTGTTCAGAAACATGTTGCCGATGGTGTGGGCTATGGCGAGCAACATGCCCTTCATCAAGGAAATCATGGGCAGGTGAGCTTGGCCCAACAACCTCTATTTTTTTCGTCGTGACGGTAGTTGTGATTGGTCTTTGACTGCTGTGCATACAAATATAGTCGAATAATTCGTTTGAGGAATTATTAAATTATTTGCTTGCACACCCAAAATCGGTCGGTGTTAATGTTTTCTCTCATGAAACTCCCGCAGCAGGCACACCCAGAAAGCAGGGCAAGATCTTGTACGTTTTGCTCCAGCCGCAATGACTGAGGGTTTGTTCCCCATGTGTCCCTCCCCCTCCCACCCGTTTCCTTTCCAAACGAACGAACCAACCAACGAACGACCAAACTCGTTAATCAGCGGGTCCTCAAAGGGGAAGAAAGGACGGAGCGGCAAAAGCAGCAGACAGAAGCGATCTTCCCGCGCGGCGCCTTCGCGCGACGACTACGACTACGACCGACAGGGCGGAGGCTACGGCTACGATGACGACGGTTGGGACAATGGAGGCGGCGGCGGCGGCGGCGGCGGCCGGTGGGGGGGCTACGACGAGTAAATAAGCCTTTTTTCCTCCGCTGATGTTGTCATGGACGCGTTCCTACTGTCTTCCTTCCCACTAACGTTGGTTGTGGGGCTCTGTGGCTTGGCTTTTCTGTGTGAGGGGGAGCGGGCGGGCGGGGGGGGGGGGTATTGAAAATGAAAACTAGTTCAGGCGCCGACCAATCAATGTCTGCTGAGATTGATCTTGATGTTTGGGCAGCGATGGCGCTTGGTTTTGGGGGGGGGGGGGGCATCATGACCACCGTGTATCGTGGCGCCTGCCTGTGTTGTCTCGCACTCTTGTGTTGTAGTTGGTACAGACCTTCTTTTCCGATGGCACCGAACAGTCGTTTGCAGTACAATATGCCTTGAAGAGAACGTGGAGCAGCTGGGGTGCAACGCAGTGGTCCTTCTGTGCCTATACCAGACAAAAGGGGGGTGCCGTGTTTGGAGTCAAATCAATCCTCTTGACCCGAAGGGATGCATGTTGTCCGGTGTTGTTTCATACCCGCCCAGCACTTTTGGCGTTGGTCGCTGTCAAGTCCATGCTGTGTGTGGTGTTTGGAAGTTTTAGTTTTTCCCCTACTTGCCTACATGTAGGCGGGAGATTCGGAGGTAACGACGTTACTGCTGTCGCGTGTTGCCGCGCTGCCTGTGCTGGTGTGCTGGCGCACAACCAGCTACCTTCTTTATACTGCTACGATCCTGTTGTTTTCGTTTGTACTTCTCACCAGTTTTTCGGGATTTCGTCACGACTTTTTGTTGTCCTGGAACCCAACGTCGCGCTGAACGATATGGTTGTGCTTACTGCGTGTCTTGTCTGTTTTTTTAGTGGGTATACGTATAGCAGTTATATGTTGTGTTGATTGTGAAACGTGCTGCTAAGGATGCGTGCAATGTCCTCCGAAATTCTTCACAATTCGTCATTCGCATGATTGACACACACAACGTTTTTCATCTGAAGAAAAACAGCGGACAAGTTTGTTTCCCGTCATGATGTCATCCTTGCCTGCAGATTTTGAGTCGTTTTTGTCACTTTTCCACTCGGACAAACATGCACAGCAATCCTGAGGCACCCTTTGTAGCTACGAAAATCATCGCGTGTAGACCGGCACGACCAACACCCGGAACTAGCACGCCTCGCCCTTGTACCTCTTGAGGAGAAAATCAACGGGGCTTCAGAGTCTGGTCGGGGCTACTCCCGGCCTACTTTGTTTCCGGACTGGCCAACGGTGGACCATGAGTTCTCTCAAACGTCAGGTACAAGTACGTCACGCTCTCCCGTGTCGCCTGCCCCTGTGCTGTGCGATTTATCCATCGCCCCTCTCGAGACGTACGTACGTGCTAGACACTGCCGGTGGTACGGCTGAGAGCACGTCAGATAGATGGACCTACACCTCGAGTTTTGTGGACCGTGAACGCTTCGGCGCACTGCTGTATTCGTGCTTGTCACGCGCACCACCTCTTGCGTCTCACAGCGTGGGCGCGGGCTCCATCTTCTCCAGTAACAAAGCGATCACGCCCCTGCGCTTCGCTTTTGTCGAATCTCCTTAAACTTGCGCGCGCATCTCGACGACGACTCCGCTCCTCTTACTCGCTGGGGGCAACGATACACCTATCTCTCACATTCGCGGCGACGACGAATGTTACATACATGTTTTGCTGCCACCCTGTGTGTGTTGTGTGTGCGCTTCGTGACCCTACTCGGTTTTCTCTGTCAACCGAGGCAAAAAGCAAGTCTCAATCCAAGAACGATTCGTTCCGAAACGAGCTGTAGAGAAGCAAGTGCGGAATTTTCCAAGCGATTCTCAGCCGCAAACTCAGTGCAGAATTATTGGTGGGTGCCTGCGCCTGGTCTCCTCGTCGCCACGTCACGAGCAGCTGGACAAGGAGAAGGCAACGCCTGCGCTCCCGTTCCACACAACGATACAAGCACGCCTGACCGCATGCAGTTCTCAACCCCAGCAGAAAGTCAGCAACCTGGAGAGAAAAATCGTGACGGGGGCTGATAGGTTGATACCGCAAAAACCGGTTCACAACCCCCCCCGGCCCTTATCCATTGGGACCCCCCCCCCCATGGCCCACCTACCGGGAACACACAAATCAGGGCAAAACAACCTAACAACCATGTGCTACCGCCCCACCATCGGAGGTATAGATAGATAAGGTCCAGCGGGCCAATCTCCAAACTTGCCATTCCAACGTGCGATCAACACTAAATTCCTGACAACTAAAAAAGGGGAAGACTTATCTAGACTTAGGCAAGAGCGATCTCCTTGACGGTGGAAGGAGCGGCGCACGAGATGTCAACCGCTGGCCTCAATTCGCTGCAAACCTGCAAGGCGAGCGCAGCAACCACAAAAGGGACAAGCATACATGTCGTTGGTGAGCATATTATTTGTTCTCCTTCCGCAGGGGGAGGGGGGGGGGGGAGGAGAGGAACCCTTGTAGGGTCGCGACCACCGACTACTCCGTGAGGGGACAGGGATTCTCCGTCAACAACGATACAGCAGTACTCTGGCAAGTTGCGAACACTCGAGGCGTCAGGTATAGTAATGGATCTACACAACACCAACAAAGGAACTACCGACGGCAAGTGGCGGGAGGGAAAGTGCTTGACAAGGTGTCACAGGGAGAATAATCCACTAGCCCAGCTCGATGTACAACGCCATGCCACCTCAGGTAATCCCGAAAGACTGAAAAACACGACTGGGATACACGGGAACGTTACACAGTTATGATAACACTTGCCACACGAAAGTGCTGCCGACAATAACATGTGTTGTACAACAACGTCCTTAGATGTGTACACTGCTGCAGCGGAACCCAGAGCGCCATCAAAGCTTGCACCCACCAGCCAGCCCCACACACATGGCATCAGTCACGACCACTCACCCTGATGGCGTCGTGTACCGGGTTCTCCAAGAAGTCGGAGATGAGGCTGTCGTCTACAGCCGACCCGTTGTCGACCGCGGTGTACGCCAACTGCTCCAGGATGTAGTCGAAACGGGGTGCCCACTTCCGGGACCCCAGGCGAGCGGTGATGGAGCAGTTGTCCACCATGAAGGCCACACCCTGTGTGCCAGCCATTACGCCCAACACGCGGGCGGGGCGCCGGGGGATGGGGGGGTAAGAGAGGGTAAGGGTTTCCCGCATTTGCCTTTACAGGGGAAAGCTGTCCGGACTGACAAAGTCAAGATGAATCTGTCTGTTGCTCCAGACAACTGGTAAAAAATGTCTCGGGTTGGTGTTTCCGCGAAAACAATTCCACGTGGCATCTTATCCACGTACCGAACAAGCCTGTCGCACAATAAAATCACCTACGATAATCAAACCGAGGGAGATCGAGAAGAATCAGCTCGTTTGTGCAATCGGGTGGCACATCTTCTCAGCTTGCCGCTGTGCCACCGCAGACACAAGTCTCCTCCCCACCCCTTCTCCCATCAACGTCATCCTCGTTTGGCGACATCCCCCGCCCCCCAGCTTCCGCCGTCCCCCCCTATTCTCTCCGCCACCGGCCCGCCCGCCCCGTGAAAACAAAACAAAAATAAAATGTGGCGAAATAACCGCCTCTTCGGAGACGGACGCACCTTGTAGTGCATGTACGGGCACAACGAGTCGACGGCCTCGATGACGGATTCGTTCACGATCTCGGTGTACGAGTGGCCTCCCTCCTTCAGGACGTCGATCTGGGCCATCATCGTCGCCACGTAGACGCCCGCGGTGAAGGGGTTGAGGGGGATCTCCTCCTCCACGCGGTCCGCCCGGACCTGCTCTCCCACCTAGGGAGAGGGAGAGGGAGGGGGAGGGGGAGGGGGAGGGGGAGAGGTACAGAAAGAGATGGAGAGAAAGGAAGAGACAGAGACAAAGAGAGAGACGTGCAGTTAGAGGATACGCGGAGGAATGACGCGTACAAAAACAGCGGCAACGAGACCGGAGCGTACACGTTCGAAGCAACACGGCCACAAGCCGTATACCTCTACCTCCTTTGCCGGGGTACTGCTGTAGTTGCGAGCGTTTCTCCTTGCCTCTCTGGTGCAATTTTCGGCAAGGCTGTTAATATCCAGCCTTATCGGCACTCCCAAGGTTACTTTCTACTTTCTACTAACGTTACACCCTCCCTCTTCCCCCCCCACCCAGCCGTGAGCCATGACCGACGCAACTGCCAAAAAAAAAAAAGACACTTATCTCACCTTCCAGGTGAAGGTTCCGTCGATCTTTCCGGTGTTGATGTCGTTCAGGCGCGCCCCCTGCATCACCACGGAGCGGATCTCGTTGCCGCTGCGGACCTCGTTGTAGCACTCCTGCATGATCTCCTTCGCGGGAGCGTAGCATGCCGAGTAGACCGACTGTATCATTGCCGTTGTTTTTTGGGACGGGGGGGGGGGGGCGGAGGGGGCGGAGGGGGGAGTCCGGTCAGTGTACGAGCAAAGGATTGAGAGAGGCAGACCGGCAGACAGATATGGAGCGAGAGGTAGAGATAGACAGATGGAAAGAGACAAGGGCAGACAGAGGGAACGACCAGGGTGTCACGGCAGTTGTTACAATCGCAAACTGAACGGTAACACCCCCGACGTTCTTCGTTCAGGCTGGGGTGGAGACGAGCGAGAGGCTCTAACACCCTTGTGTGACCCATCGCACGACAACAAATACAACAGTGCGAACGTGTACACGGCAGCATCGCAAACCCCCTTTTCCCTTCTGCAGTGACCCTGCTTGCGTGCTTGCTGCCCGTGCTTGCTTGCCTTAAACTCGTCCTTTCCGGCCTGGTCGAGGCTCTCGTACAGCTTGAGGATGCCCATCTTGCTGATGCCCTTGGTGATGGGGCCCGTGATGGACTCGGAGGACTGCTTGAAGGCCTCCTCGGGGCTCATGCCCTGCACAATCACGTCATCACCCATTGGTAAAAAAAAAAACAGAATCAATCAAATCCGCGTTCCAAACAACGCCATGATCAACAAGAAACTCAGAGTAACGTCATCACCCATTGGGTAAAACACTCAACAGTGAAACGTGTGAACAATGTCATCATCAACAGGAAAGAATCATCAAAAGCGATACACATGAGTCACCGAATCAGCAGTACACCCAAGGACGAACCTACTTGTGCATCCACCCGCCGGTCAGACCAAGCTGCGGACCACGAGGCGTCGTCATCTTTTGCAAAAAAAAAAAAACACCGAAGAAGAACAGCAGCACTTTCGGAACAGGGTTCTTCTACTTCTTCTCACCAAAAGCACTACTGCTATAGCAATACGAAACGTCCCCCTTGACATCAATCTCCGATAAACATCTCCGACAAGCCCATTCCTAGAAGCAGAGCACCCCGTTACACAACCCGTGCTCTGAGAGAGCGCACCCCTTGCCCTCTATCGACACCCCCACCGCACCGACTCACCTGCTTGACGAAGCGGCGGAACAGGGTCTCGATGATGCCGTGCACGGCCCCCAGGAGGATGCCGCGTTCTCCGTAGATGTCGCTGCGGTACTCGTCGGTCAGGGTGGTGGGGAAGGAGAAGGGGGAGCCGAGGGCGATCGACCAGCCCAGAGCGATGTCCGTGGCCTTGCCGGTCACGTCCTGTTCCGGTGGTCCCGCAGCAGGCGGCGGAGGAAGAAGAAGATGACGACAGCCGACGCCAAAAAGACACGGTCATCATCCCAAAGCAAGGACGACGACGATCACGATGGCATGAAACGAAGCCATTTAGAAAAAAATGCTCGCAAGGGAAGTGGTCGGGGGGCGTACCCGTAGTCGAGCGTACGCTTTAAAAGAGGACATTTGGGGAGTAGCATTGGAATGGTGCGTTGCCATGGGCGATGTTAGACGCCGCGTTTCGACGTCATGATGAGGTGTGGTAGGAGCTACAATACTCCGAACCTCATGCCCCATGTGTTTCAGTGTGCGATATAGCTGCTCTAGTGTGTGCTGGAATATGGACGGCATGGTGTACGCAAAGGCAACGCAAAAATAAAAATGCACCCACACAACAGCAGAAAAAGGAAAGCAGCAACGAACCTGCCTCATCCGTGGTCGGGCTAACTCCACACGGCACCTACGGAAGGAGACAGCAGTAGAGAAGTGCAAATCTCCTTTAGGATCCCCCTCCCTTCCCTTCCCCCACCTGGTGCACGGCGAAGGAAGCGTTGATGCCGGAGCCGTTAACGGTCTTGCCCTGCTCGTACAGCCGGCGGACCGAGGGCCCCATGCCCTTGGGGCACACGGCCACGACGTTGATGTCGTCGGGGAACTTCTTCCCGAGGGCGTCCAGGTGTCCCAGCAAGAAACCGTGGGACAGTCCAAGGGTAGCGCCCTGCGTTCCACGACAAAGATAATAACCGTTGTAAACGCAGAATGTTTGGTTGGGGGGAGGGGGGTACTCATAATTTGCATGCCTCAGGGGTTCGACCATGACCACGCGTCCTCGAGAGGACGGAGCCTGAATTGTGGGAGGGACGGGGTGCATATATCCCGCCCGCTTGGTAACAAAGCAATTCCAAAACCGTTGGTTTGCCGCGCAGTGTGGCGCAGAGGGCCAGCACGAGGGTCGACAAGACTCCACAGTCACGCACGACTCTAGCCCCTCGTTCTTCCGCGCGCGCGCGTGTGCGTGTCTCGTCGTCGTGTGGTATGTACATACATCAAGCCGCGTAGCATCGCACATGATCGCCAGGGCAACATAGCTGAAACGACAGATGATCGATCGTCAAGGATTCAGAATACTTGTACCGGGGACAACAATCAATCCAACGGCAAAGGCTGCATGCCCTCACGCGGCTGGCCAACGATATCGCGTCAATCGCAGACACATACCCAGACCTTCTTGAGGACATGCCCAGAATCTTCTGAGGCCGTCCCTCCGTCCCTCCCTCACCTTCTTCAGCTTGGAGAAGACCTTCTCGTGGTTGGAGGCCATGGCGGAGTCGGAGATGAGCAGGATCACCAGGTCGCTCTCCTCGATCGTCTCGTACCTGTCGCCGTCGTTCACAACCCGTCGTGGCAAGGACATAAGATAAAGCCATGACGACCACAACTCCCGGGTCCCGAAAAAAAAAAAGAAGGGGGGAGGACTTCCAAGAGGATCGTCTCATGGGGACCCTCCTTATCGAAAGAATGCCCAACTAACGGACGGGTCAAAAGCATACCGGACTTATGAACCCGAGAGTATCCCGGTTTCTATCGGGCCCGGTTTCTTTCGATGAAACTCGGAGGGAACTCAACGGAAGTCATGACCAGGAAATGGGCAATCCCACGGTTTCAATGGCATCAACACCGATCCTCGACGAGATCGCCTCGGTACCAAGACATATCATACCCACAGAAGACACGCGCTGCGGACAGACAGAGAGGTGGAAAACGGAGTCTTACATCTCTCCGAGCGTTCCGTTGTCCTCCGAGAAGCCAACGTTCTGCGCCAGCTTGTAGGAAGCCGACCCCTCCCTGAGCCCGATCTTGACCTGATACAACGGCAACAGCCGGCAATACACCACCGTACGTTTCGTCAACACGCCGCGGAGATTGTGCTTCTTTCTTCTACAAACGGACAGAGTTGGACGTTTCGACAGCAATAAAGAGGGTCTACACTCGGCACCACATGTAGCACATACGTCAGAAGCGGCGTGAGGTCAACGGGAACGACTAGCAGTGCTACATGGTAGGCATACGCACTACCTAAATGGGGGACCCAAGTTCTCGGGTTTTTTTTTTTTCGAGAACGGTAAGCGCCTCTCCCCAGAAGAACATCACAGCGATCAGCCCTTATATTGGATGTGTGTGCTGGAATGGAACAACAAAAATGTGAAGAGCTGTCACAACCAAAGGCGGTAGCAGTCTCAACACAGACAAAACCGATCGAGAGAAAGTCCATTCGTTCGCTTCCCAATAGCAAATGCAGTCACTTCCTCGAGATACGACGCTCAAACAGAAGGCGAAACCAATGCACCAGCGGCACGCGACAACACAAAATAATCCACCAGGTCAACAGCCGTGTACTGCAGGACCCATCCATGTCGCAGTGTTCCCCATGGACCGCCCCAGCAGACACGTACCATTCGCGGAGAAAATTCCAACCCAGACCATACCATCCCGGGGGACATATCCAATCCCTCCGTCTGAATGGCGAGGGCTAACAACATGAGTCGGATTTACCACCTTGACTACAAGTGTCGATATCTCGACCATGACACAAGCCGTACTGATATCCCATATAGGCCATATCCCCTGCATGGGCAAAAACCCGTCCAGTCCCGTCACAATATCATATCTCATCACATCCCATTTTCCGCAAAAAAAAACGTCCCGTCTCATTCTCCTCACCGGGATGTCGACGCCCGCCGCCTCCAGCGAGTCCCGGATGTTCTGCGCCTGTGCGGGCGCCTGCGACCCCCATCCCACCACCTGTTGAACCGGAGAAAAAACGCAAACGCGATAGCGATACGGGGCCTCAAACATCTCAAATGACGGTAACCGCCACACGTGGGCGATCTTTGGGGATGGATGGAGATACGTTCCCATCAACGCCCCACAGAACTCTTCTCTGTTTAACGCACGCGCAAATAACCACAGGCAAGGGTACTACTACACCTCCCGTTTGAACCCTGTGGTACCCTACAACCCAAACACCGTTGACTGTGTTAAGAGGTTAGGTTGGCCGGCACTTGATCACGCTATGCATGTGACGCATTACCGGTAACTGGGTGAGTTTTCCGACATGGAGACCACCATGGACGCGAAACGTGGTAAACACTACCAGTACTTCAGTATCATAACATTGCAGCAGCCAACGGCACCAAGAAGCAACAAAGAGAAGGGTCTACATCAGCGCCACCACCACCACCACCACCATCCATCTCTACACAAGAATCAGTTACAGGAGCAGCAGTAGACTTGCCCCGATCTTCTCGATGCCTTCGAAGGCCGTCGGCAAGAGCTCGAACAGGTCGCGGCCTCCCTTGACGACGTCCTCCTCGGTCCCCCCCAGGGCGATGCGCTGCTTCTCGAACACCTTCGTCTCAAACCTGCAACGGAAGGGAAAAACGCAGAACGGGTAGTCTTTCTGTGAGGTCATGTTTATCTCTAAAAAACGCAGAGGAAACAGGTGGATACGGCAGTTTCATGTGCCAGTCATCATATGCATCTGTGGTTTTCTTTTTCGATTGCACGACAGGGGGTCTCGTGGAAAATTGGAAGGGGAACCAACGGCGGATTTTGTATGCGTCGAAAGGCAATGGGCTGCGGTTTTATCGCGACATGACGCCGGGTTACCTATAATTACGTGAAAATCCAGATACACACTTGAAGCAGAAAAATGCAACACTACTAATAAAGTTGTGCAGATGAATGCACAACATGTAGATTAACGGGTCTACTGAACTGTTCACACCAACTACTGCTGTAGTCCCCGTATATTGATTGTATCCGCAGCATGCACCACTACACCATAGCCGTGTAGCAGGTGCATGCAAAAGTCGGAGCTGCTTTGTAGCATGGACAAGAGGAGAGGAACCAAGCAAGAGAAGGAGGGTACCTCGAACCCATGCCTACAGCAGTATGCATACATCCAACATCGAGAAGCCTGTGCTAGGTGCTACATATTTTTTGTAGCATGAATATGCAGCTTCGAAGGATGTTCAACTCTTGACTTGTAATCAAATCAACTCTCAAACGGCCAATAGACAACGGCGGTGGCAGCTGGATGGAAGTCCTCCTCGAGACAAGACAAACGCCGCCGCTGCTGGGCCTTTCTTGCGATACGCACTATTCTCTTCTGCACGGTCAAAGAAAGGATGTAACCTACAATACAATACGCAGGCACCACCAGCTTCACCGCTTCCAATTCACTGCAGCCACACGCGCGGTTTGCTTGGTTCACATGTCTTCAACGACGGCACAGTATGCATACATCCAACATCGAGAAGCCTGTGCTAGATACTACACACTTTTTGTAGCATGAATATGCAGCTTCGAAGGATGTTCAACTCTTGACTTGTAATCAAATCAACTCTCAAACGGCCAATAGACAACGGCGGTGGCAGCTGGATGGAAGTCCTCCTCGAGACAAGACAAACGCCGCCGCTGCTGGGCCTTTCTTGCGACACGCACTATTCTCTTCTGCGCGGTCAAAAAAAGGATGTAACCTACAATACAATACGCAGGCACCGCCAGCTTCACCGCTTCCAATTCACTGCAGCCACACGCGCGGTTTGCTTGGTTCACATGTCTTCAACGACGGCACAAATACCGCAGCAGGTAGTATACGTGGCCAAATTCGGAGTTGCCCAACCAAAGACCAAAAATGCAAAGGCGTAGCAGCAGCAGCAATAGTAGGGGCTGGGGAAGACAACGGCATCCAAGCATGAGGCACCCGGTCATGGGTGCGCACCTCCGTGTGACCTCTCCCTCGCGTCACCAAGTCGTGCTAAAACATGACGCGTGGAAAACATCAACAGGGTGGGTTGTTCTAGCGTCTGCTGCATGCCGAGCATATTTCCCGATCATGCAACAACGATCGAAGAGCCTAGGTCCAATCGCCGATCCAACAACGCCCACTCGCCAAACCCTGACAGCAGAGGCTCTTGGGTGACAGAGCACCTAGGTTTTCAGAAGAAGAGGCAAACAAACGTCTGGGCGTGCGGCGGTTGCACCTGCACCAACGCGCAGCAGGCGATCCTTCACAGCCGCAATTTGCTGCTGCTCTCAAGCAAGCACACCGACTACAGCATACCCCACACAAAAACGCCAGCACCCCCAAGCCCAAACGCCAACAAACACACACCGCCTTCGCTCTCCAGAACTCACTCCATGTGCACGCCCATCGAAAGCGCCGTCCGTCCAGAGGCAGCAGCGGTGGTGGCAGCACGCGGAGCGCTGACCGCCCATGGCGACCTGGCGTTGCTCGTCGGGGTGACGGGCTTCACCCAGGAGCCGCTGGGCAAGGGCCCGGTGAAGGCGCTGGCCCCAGCCACCAGCAACGAGCAGCAGACAGCGGTCGACTTCATCTTTCTCTCTTTCGCTCTAATGACTGCTGGTCGTGAGGGGGCGTGTGTTGGACACCGCAGCGAAGAGAGAGCAGGAGGTGGGAGTGCTGTACGGCGGCGCATATTTTTTCGCGGGGGCGACGCATTTCCCTCCCCCCCCCCCCCACGTCAGCTGTGTTCATGATGATCGTGCTTCGATATCAGATGTGATTTGTTCTGCCGCCCCCACTGCAGGATTCATTCATCGTTTCTGGAGAAAACTTCGCGATCTAGAGGCAGAGAGCGCAGGTCGTGGGTAAATACAACAGGGGGGAAACAATTGTTGAACCCTCTCCGTGGGTTAATAAGAGCCAAGCGAGCACAGCAACGCGAAAGGTCGGAAAAAAAAAAAACTCCCGTGCGAACCGGCGGGGGCGCGTCAAGACTAATACATGCTGCTGTAGACTGGCGCCCAGACAGCAGTATGCAGTACATAGATGGAACGAAAAAAACACATACAAACACACATCGGCACACCATACACATTATTTCGTGGGAAACCGTCCTCTTCCGCTCCTCCAGACGGGGCCAGACTCGCGCGTATGCCAAAAAAGGAACGGTTTGTGTTTTGTTGTTACTTCAATGTAGCATCGAACGCGCTGACCGGTGATGGAAGCTTGACGCCAGTCTCGTGCGGTTGAAAACACACAAAACGCTTGAAGGTCATGACCGGCGGTGCGTGTGTGGCCACTCGAAGATAAAGATTCTCATGTTGTTCGGTGATACTGCTGCGAGACGTATGTGTCAGCCAAGCTGATGACGCTTGCTTGTAATTAGTGGCAGTGTGCGTATCTCGAGTAGTGTTCATCCAGCGTCGTCGTTAGTGCTTCGTCGCGTAACTGCTATAATTCTGCAGACACGCGCTTCAACGCGATAAACACCGGCCGTGGCTGCAGAACTAACCACGGCCGGCTTCTCCCTCAAGCCGCTGTTCAATCGCGCCGACAACAAATGCCTCTCGCTTTTCGCATCATCGGCAAGCAACACTGCGAACCCTGATCTTCCGGCGAGCGTGGCGGTTGCTGAAAGATGGGAAGCAGCTGGGAAAAACACATGAAAGTATGGTACTCCGTAATGAGGGACATTTTCAGTGCACAGCCACGCGGGGCACCCACAAAAATGAACTCAAAACCACATATTCGCCGAAAAGGGCTGTACGCGAGCGAAGAGCTTCTAGCGATGCGACAGCACCCTACCCCCACCCCCACCCAACGGTACCCACGGCGTACGCTGTTACAACATCTAGGTCCGTGCGCCATTTCGCAATCCCCTCCCCTGTGCAGAAGCCGGCCCCATACAACAACAACTCGAATCACACAAAAAATCCGAGGTTCTCCGCAGCAACTGCCTACAGCAAAAGCCCGTGTGCCTGCATCCAACACCCCTCAGCGGTGCCGCCAAAGCAATCGCCCCCCAAATGCATGCAGTAGCTATATCTAGCAGCTGATGCCACACACTTCGCCCAAATAAAATCAACCGAGGCACCGCGTGGCCACCTCGTACGTGTCCTTGGACGGCGACGAGTCGCGGATGCGGGCCAACTGCTCCCGCATCAAGCCCTGTCGCTTCTCGTCGAAGCGCCTGTAGGAGCTGAACATCGTCGCCAGACGAGAGGCCACCTGCACAAACCATGGCGGAAACACAAACACACGAATTCGGAAACAGGAGCAGCAGCAGCAACACAGGCAGGCGATGTTTCCATCGGCGGCGAATCTCCGTGGGCATACATCGACAAGAAGACGCAGCGCCTACTAGTGCTTTTTACCAGCCGCTCACGAGAAAAGCGAAACACAGCCGAAAACATATTCTGACGTCATAGATGAAGGGCCTGGGCCGCGGCGGGGGTCGGGTGCATCACGTGCGGCCGCGACACTCCAGTGTGCTCTAGAGGCTTGACCTCCAACCCCATTATCTCTCTCTCCACGTTAACCTCTGTACAAGCCAAGACCAAACCATTAGACTAAATAGTCAGCGGCTGACTAGTCCAACGGGTCATTTGGCTTCTAAACTATATCTCTCACGCCTACACCGATGTCTGCCCCATCCCAATCACCGAAAACACAAGAGCGGAGACACAAATCGTCGAAGCCGAACGAGGAGAGACACACAAGGGGCAGGCAAAACATGAGACAAACTTCAGGCCAGCACGGTGCGCGAAGAACTAGCCGGCTCCCGCTTGTCGCACTCGCCTGCGGGTTGAGCTGGTCCACCTCAAGCACCATGTCCCCCAAGAACTCGTACCCGGACCCGTCCTTGGCATGGAACTTGTGCTGGCTGCCCGCGAAGGAAGATACCACCGACCGGAGGCGGTTAGGGTTCTTGAGTGTGAAGTCCTCGTGCTGCATCAGGTCCTTCACGCGGGAGAGGAGGTCCGGGAGATCCGCCGCGGCCTGGAGTAGTAGGCGGGAGGGAAAACGCGTTGCAGCACATAAGAACCAAAAAAATAAATGAGCACTGCTCGAAACATGAGACAGTCGAATCATCGCTCTCGGCAAGACGTCCACGCTCTAGCTGGTGCGGGTAGGATAACGCGTCGCACGCACGGGACGCAGACAGCAAAAAAAAAAAAAATGCTCGAAAAAAACGCCAATCATAACAGATCAGTCATATCTTGTCCAGAAGCCATTTCCGCATGTGGGTCACCTGCTGGTTAGACTTTAACTTTCAAGAGACGAGATACCGGAAGGCGGTGCAGAAAATGCACGTGGTCCTTCCCATGTCGCCATCTAGTCTACCTCTTGGTCGGCCGGAGAATAGAGAACGCGTCTCGTGTGCGTGTTTTGTCGCTTTGTCCATGTTCTAGAGAGAAGGGCACACATTGCCTCGTTCTTCCTCGGAAGAGTGTTAGCAAAAACCTATTATAGTTGATCACACCCCACTTCAGTCCAACACAGCAATCGCGCGGGGTGTACGTGTGCGAAGGGTACGCAAGAACGGCTGGTGGTGTAGACTACAGCGCCCTCCTCGCCTCTTGCTCCAGCATTTGACGGTTACACGTCTTGTCTTTGTCGTCATGCGTGGTACTTCTCCAAGTATCATACTTTAGCACCACCGTCGCCTGACGAAAGAGATGCGGCAGTAGTTGGCGGGGGTATGTGCGTTCTTTCGACGAACGCTGCTCTTATTCCTGTGCTCACTTCATGCATGTCGCCACCCCCCCCCCCCCCACCC
>FN649739.1:1956473-1972096 GCA_000310025.1 Ectocarpus siliculosus | reverse complement strand
CCCCTTCCCTTGGGTTGATTCCCGGGGAAAGGGCCCGGGAATAGAGTGGGCACCCATGTAGGGGCCCATAAACCCCCCCCTTCCCCCCCAAAAAAGGGGATGGGCCCGGGGTAAGGGTTCGCCATTTTTTTTTGGGGGGGGGGGGGGGGGGGGGCATGTATCATCGAGAACGTCACCTGAATCTCTTCTTGGTGTACATACAAGGGAAGGCTGAAGGCTGCTGCACAACACTACGGCCATGAGTTTTCGTGCACGTGGCAAAAAATAATCCAGCGACGACGTTGCCGTCTCTTGTAAACACGTTTTGCGGTTGGTCTTTGTCCTGGTTGGGCTGTCTCTCTTCCCCGTCACTGCGTCGGAATCTCTGCACGTCATCCGAACCCGTGCTTCCTATCGACAGCGATCTCCCACAAAAAAGGGAGCTGACAACAAAAGCCTGCACCATCCCAAACACCAAACCCGGTAAAAAAAAAAAAAACACACACACACACACCCGGCCGCAAACACAAAACCAACCATCTGAGAAGCAACCAAATGAAAACCTCAACACATCTCCTTCGACTGCTGTGGTGCTATCTAAAACGGGTACTATAGAATGTAATCCTTGGATTGCATGGATTGCATGTATATTTTCTAAAATCTCCAGCCCAACAGCCCCCACTCCACCCTCCATGCGACTCGCCGAATACTTCACGGCGTTTTCTCGCTTGGTGATGTGAGAGCCGGGTCCCGGGAAAAACCCCCCCCCCTTCGGGGGTAAACGGTTTTTGGATTATTCCTTTCCCCGTTAGGGGTCCCCCCCCCCCCCCCCGGGTCTACCAGTCGTAGGAGAGAGGAAGAGGAGGATAGACGCACATGTCCATGTGGCAAATCGGAGGAGAGTAGACCCCACATAGTTGGGGAGTGTGAGTTGTACAGGAAGGAAAAAGAGGATCTCGAGGAGGAAATGAGACAGAGAGGGTGTGACATGGACAAGTTTGGTAAATTAGACAACAGCGAAAAAACGATCGCGATAATTGGGGATAGATGGTGGGCACAAGAGGCCCTAGAGGACGGGGATAACATGTGCAAGAAAGTTTTATGTAGTTTGTGGCAGAAACGCAAAGAGCTCCCAAATGTTGGTGGTGTCTCTAGTAGGGGTAGGAACGGTGCTCCGTCTCGAAAGGGACGCGTGGTCAATGGTCAAATGACTAAGGCAAGCAACAAATGAGTACGCCCCCCCCCCGGGTCGGGGGCAAACCCACCGCACCTCGTCCAGTGGCCGGGCGCCTTGTAGTCTTTGCGGTACTTGGGAGCAGGAGCCGTGGGCGCTTCGGCCATCGAAGCCGTTGACGCCGACAACGAAGTAGCCACCACCATACCCGTCCCAGCGGCGGCCCTCGCTGCCGCACCCCCCCGAACCTGCAAGGACAGTGAGCGACACAGAGAGTTATTCGCGCCGACGTCGTTGCGGGTACAGGCGGACGGCGAGACGTATGTATGTAAGGGTAGAAACGCGAAGAGCTCTCAAAAAGACGGAGCTGGAAGCTTGTGCAAATTTACAGCAACAGAGTGGTTACGCGGCGTGCGGTTGTTTGTGATGAGTAGAATGGATGGGTGACAGCAGTCGGCCCCAGGAGATTCGTCCCGCCCCCCCGACGGTGTTTGGCAAGAAGAGTATTTGACAAAACAAAATCCCATGCTACCATACATCAACGACGTCGGAGGACTTTCAAGGGAATTTGTGACTCTGGTAATAGCTGGCTCCTGGCAGGCCTTTCGGGCAGGTCTTTTCGCAAGCGCATCTCAAACGATTTCGGAATTTGGCTCATGTACCGGTAGGATGGGTTTGTGGTCCAGGAAGCAAAGAGAGACACACAAACATGTGCCAGTACAACACGTGTATCCTGTGAACGCTACAAGGGGGTAGACTGGTGGGCCATCGGCGGATCAAGCAACAACACGGGTGCTGTGAATGCATCAGGACACACGCCCTTCCGTACTGCACGTGCGAAACTACTCAACCCCTCACCCTCCAAATCACGGTGGTACAAAGCAGCGCTGCCTCGCCTGTGCTCTGCCCCGGCGGTTTGCAAGCAGCGCCATGAATGCCAAGGTCGAAATCAAGAAACAATTCTACACTCCAAACAACCGTGCAAGATCAAGAGTTGTTCAGCCCCCGTTACCCCCCCCCCCCCGACTCCCGCTTACTTACCCTAAGGCCTCCCCCAGCGGAAACCCAGCGCGTCTTCGGCGACAGTCTCGCGGCCGCAGATGTCGACATAGCGGGCCCTCTAGACGCGGCGGCGGCGCGCGGGGTGGTCCAGAAGGCGGCTCGACGCATCGTCAGGGAGGAGGTCGAGGAGGCTAGCGCAGATATCCCAGCCGCGCACGGCATCCTAAAAACGCGCGGGTGGGGCGAGGAGGGTTGGTTGGCCTGGTTGTTCGTTCGTGTCCAACTGTAGTGCGGCAGGAGGTGGTCTTCGTAGCTGCATGGGCACGCTGTCTAAATAGGGCAGAGACTGCGATTGTAGCATCGGTAGTTCCCGCATCGCTCCACCCAAGGGTCACTCATCTAAAATAGGTGGAGACTGAAAGAGCACCGGTAGTAGGAGTTCCATCACCGTTGCTGTACCCAAGGGTACCTGCCGATGCTCGCGTAATTGTGTACTTTTCGCGCGGTTGTCAAATCTCTGACGACTTTTTTTCGTCGGTTTTGAGGGCCAAGTTTCCTTCTTCTGCGCGTCAGTTCTTGCACGAGACCAGCGTAGCTCACGCATGTTGGTAAAAAACAAAACGTCATGTGCATACATACGCACAGAGATAAGGTGCAAAGTCGCTAGGGGATGACCGCGAGAAAACGGCCCGGCCCTCCACGCGTTGTCGGTGTTCGTATCGATGAATCAGTGCCGGAACGCTAGTCGAGCGGTTTTTGGAGGCCGGCGGTGGGGGGGAATAGTACCAATAGGCCCTCCGTGTGGCAAGCATCGAACAGCGCAGGCTGGTGTCGTGAAAAAGTCGTGAAAAAGTCAACCCGAGCTGATGTTAGGGTTGACTTACTTGGGTGTCAAATGTCTAGCCACGTTAACGCACGTAAGCACATCAAGACAGAGTTTCAAAACGCTCTTTTGCTGTTCCTCACCTACCAAGCGACGAGTAACTTATCCGACAAGTTGTAATAGCGTTGTGTAGAAAAACTACTGTTGCTAGGTGCCGTGTGTGCGAGTTGGTTCTGGATGCTGGGGAGGACTATGTTTGTTCAATCGAGGAAGAATGCCGCGTGGTGGCTTTCACGACAACCTACTTGAAATTACTCTGGGCGTGGACTACCCGCGCGTGAGGACCAAACTCGCGAAATGCTTGAACGCGTCTTGTGCGTTTGTTGGCAAGCAACATAGAGTTGGCATAGAGGTAGCTTGGCATCGATATCGATTCCACGGCGACGCATACGCCAACAGCAGTAGCGCCGATTGTCGATTTTTTCCGATGCTCACACCGGTGGCCGATATTCCGATTATCGATCGATCAATCCTGGTCTTGGTCAATCACCGCAAGGCGACACAAGATTTGCACACGCGTACACCAGTGCGGTGGGGGGGGGGCGCGCCGTAGGTATCAATTGAGGGACCCCGTGTATTCGATATTATAAATAACCGCCGATTGTGATGTCGATTCAGCCGTGTCTCAAAACATAAACATGTTGTGTGGGTGGTGGACAATTCACCAGGGGGGGGGAGCGTTTCCGCGCTTGCGTGGGTCATTCGACCGCCGGCCAATTGTAACCTTCAAGACGATGCTATTACATGTAGCGTTGTGTCGTGCTGCGGATGTAGTCCTATTTATTAGGGACCGCCAACACCCGGCCGGTGATTGGTTTGTTTATCATCTGGTTCTGGCAGGGCTTGCTGAATACCACTGAATACCTACCAACCAGAGGGCGGCTGCTGCAGACCCGTTCCGCAAGACCGCAACGTCTTCACGGGACCCATCGCACAAGAGCAGATGATACCTTGTAGTTGGGCTCTGGATACAGCTTCCGGCTACATATGCATAGGATTGCTTGGTCCTGCTGTTGATTAGCGACGAAGTACACATGATAGCATCATACGCATATGTAGCAGATAATCCGCCGTCGGAAGGATCCACCCCTGAATGGCTGATATCAAGACATACACCAAAAACGTGTAACCTACAACCAGCTAATGCGATTGCCGCGGCGAATGCCATGGTCCTCGGTGCCTCGACAGACTTCCGCCGAGTCAGTGAGATCTTCTCGCAGCAGTTCATGCCGCGACGCATCAACACCAAGCACCCTCTCTGCTGTTTAGTCTACCCTGCCCAAAAGTGATTGATTTGGGTGTATCATACGGTCTGGGTAAAGGCAGCCTCATGCTGGGCCCTTCAGCGGTTACAGTTTGTGGTTCGCCGTTGATAGATTCCGCTGGTAAGGATATTCAATACAGGCGTTGCGATCTTCCATGTGTGAAAGACAGCGTGCGCGTGTGGTCGACCACCGCTACAGCAGTATCGAGTCACAGCACGCGCCGCAATACAGCCTTCCAAGGGCAACCATGTGCAAAAAAAAAAAGATAAGTTATATCCTCCCGAAGATGCAACACTGGCAGATGAGGCAGAGCACGCGCACCGCATTCCCCTGCAGCAATGCAGCATTTCGAAGACACCGACAGCTCTTCACAATCGAAGGACGCTGAGCGTGGCTAACGAGACTCACCAAGCATGCACGTGTCTACAGCAAAGCCGCAGGCATGCAATGCATACGCAGCACACACACACACCTCGTTGGCTTCCTCGTCAGAGACGAAGGGGCCGTCCTGACGAGCGTCGGGAGCAGAGCCGATGAGCCCATACGGGCCGCAAACGCGTGCATGGGTTGGGGCGAGAGAGCTCCTATCAGAGCGAACAGTGCCGTCGCTGACTTTGTCTCCATCATCAGGCGGTCGTGTGCGGGCTCCGCAGCACTCCGTGGCAAAGAATATGACTCTTCAAATCTCACCTGGGGGGTGTCGTGATTCATACCGATTGGACCGTAGGTACCACACCAGCCCCCCGCGCGTTGCCGGTTGCTGCGCCGGGACGCTGTGCACGTGGCCCACTCACTGCTGGCTGTGTGCTTGATCTCTCTTTCCTCGGCTGGGCATCCCACATCAGCGAGCATGGTGAGTGATGGCTTCGGTATAAGTGCTGCAGTTGTGAACTCAGCAACAAATGTTTCAAGCTAAAAATAGTAGGGGGTGCCGTAGCCGCGGCGCACGGCCAACATCAATGAAACGAAACAGCGAAAAACAGCGTGTTGTTGCTTGTGTCTTGTACATAATGAGGTGTGTTAGAAGTCTCGTGATTACTTTGGAGCTGAAGGCTCTTACACCGCCACGCGATACATCCCGCCCAACCGAACACATGATAAAGTGCAGCATGTCTTAGTTAGAGTTGTTTCTTCCCTTGCCATCTCGCGGCTGGTCCGCTGTCGTTGCGTCGTCCAAGTTGCGCCTTTCGTGCGGTTCATATCTTCCGGCACTGCTGCTCCGGCCAGGCTGTAGCATAACATCATTCGACCGAGCAGCAGCAGCGGCACTACGGACCACCCTCGTCTTACGGGTGCTCGGTGCTTATCAGAGGTCGTTTTCGAATACACGAGATACAGCAGGAGTCCCTCAACACTCAACACTGAACACTGAACACATGATGGCGGTCTGTACAACCGTTTTGCTGCTGCCCCGATGCCCCCCAGAACCTCCACCCTCCACCTGTATCTAGACTAACTTGGTTGTGCTCGTATCCCCGCTGTTATTAACTCTTGCCACTGCTGCTGCTGCAGGATTTCAAGGGGCAACTGCTGGCAGAGAACCTCTATTTTTACATCGTTATTTTGCTGGGGGTGAGTGAGATAGAGTTTTGATAGGAAAGTAAGCGGGTCGACATGATACTCGTATCCACTGCTGTATTCCTGTGTACGGCATCAAAGAAGTGCCAGCCACTTGACGCACATATTTTTGCTCTATTGGTGAGAGTCGAGAGTCGAGGGAAGTTGGATCGACAAGTCTTTTTGCATGGAGTGCCCGCGGCACTAATAGTACCCGCGAAAACACGTGTGTCTCTGAGTGTCGTGCTTTCTTGTTTCGTGCACGATGGCTGCTCGAGGGGTTCAGGAGCCGGGCGGGGCAAGAGAGCTCCGTATGTGAAAACAACAGGAAGCGACGACGGCTTCTCCCGCCGACACGTGTCGTCTTATCTTAAGAACGTACTTGTAAACATAACGTCACAGAAAGACTACCCGTTGGGGGTATATCCTCAGTCGAAATGGATGTGGGAGTATTTTATCCTCATCGAAATCGCTGGCTCTTTGCATGAGACGCGTGCATGGCCACGATACCTCGTGTGCTCAATCAAGGCTGCCGATTTTATGCCCCCGTCCTGGGCGTTTCTGTGGCTGCTTCGGTCCTGTTCGATTTGCTCACAGCATAAAACATTTGCTCCCCTACGTATTGGTGTAGGCATTACCTCGCCGGACGGTTTAAGATTCCGCATCTCGACAAATCAGCCATCGAGCATTTAAAAGGGTACTCAGTAGGCTTCCCCCAACGCACTCCTCGGCATCGCTGCATTATGTTCCCCTTTGTCCTTCACTCACCATGACCCTCTTATCTGCACCGTGGGACTGGTTCGTCTTTGTCTTGTCTCGTCAGGCTGTGGGGTGGGTCGTCGGTTTCGTCATGGGAGATTTCATGTACACGCTCGCGGGATGGGGGGCCGGGATGGCGCTGTCTATGATTGTGAGTTAATCCGCACACCAACGGCACGTGGTCGCGTGCGCGTTGGGCAGCCTCTCAAAATCGTCCGCCAAAATTTCTCGGCGAGATAGGGTCGGTTGAGGCCCTTCAGTCTGAAAAAGTTGGGATTTGTTTGCTGGTGCTGATGGGGCTGTTGTCGACTCTTGGTTCGGTTGTCTTTCCCTGCCGTAGTCTGAGCACCGTTGCGTTTCTGCAAAAGGACGGATGGCAAACTGCACTCTGCTCGGCTCAGGCTGCTACGTGTTATTTGATGAAATATCTGTTTGGGATAGCGAAGAGTTCGGGCGCTCGATTGAACGGGGTGCTGGTTGACTCCACTCACTGAAAAGACCTTCACCACATCCCGTTCGACTGTGGGTTTATCTCGAACGGGTAGTCTTTCTGTGGGTGTATTTATTTTTTCTAATAATAACTGTTGTCTCTACAGTAAATCTAAGAGGAAAATTTCGAAGACGACCTGCCGACTCAGCGAGTCCCGATCTCAGAACAATATTCGAGTAGAGGGCATCATGGACCCGCGACGTTCCCGCTACTCTATTTACCGTCAACTGATGTATTCTAACACCTAAGATTACGACTGTCAAATACGCCTTTTTTTTGTCACTCTCTCTGAGCGTTGGACTTTCTTGTCTTGGTTTGAGAAAGATGTGTATGGAGGTAGACTGCGTGTATGTTCTGGCGGAATGTCCCAACTGGTGTTGTGTCTCTCTTTCCGGTATTTTCGATTTTTGCTCAAGAGTGAAGATCGACCTTAACCTTGTTGACCACGACGCTTCGTGCGGACGTCACTTGAGCACGTTGTTGTGTCTTGCTCGGCACTTTAGGGACCGAATCCAACAATCCTTACCTCCGCTCCTGTTCGCACGCACGGTACCTATTTGAATCCCTGTTTGGGGGTGTGTTGGATGTTGGAGCCACGCAGCACTACTGATTGTCTTTCTGCAGACGGTGTGCAGGGGCGTGCTTGCTTCCCGTCTTTGTTGCCACTTGTTTTATGCGACTCGTGATTGTGACCTGTCCCGCCTTTATGTTGGCTCACCCAACACATTGTATCTGTGTCGCCTGTCTTCCGTGCTGCTCTCGTCTTGCTTCGATCAGCTTGTGGTGCCAGACTGGCCGATGTTCAACCGTAACCCAACCAAGTGGTTGGACCGGTTGCCTCCGAGGGAAGGGGTCATGCCCGTAGGAGCAGCAGCAGAGGACGAGGAGTAACCTTTTTGTGGTTGATTGTATTTTTGAGTGACCAACTTCTGAACGCAGGCAGCTTGGGTGGCGGGGCTTTCAGAAGTGGAGACTGAGGGCGGCGCGAGGGTCTATGCTGCTATGAAACGAACCGCAGGCGTGAAGCCCTCTCTTTGTACGTGTAAACCATCCATCAAACTCTAGGAACGCCATGGGTGAAGTGGGGGCCCATTTCGTCGAATTTCCAAACAAGGCGGCCACAAATCGATCGTGGCTTGCATTCGGCTGCCCCCTCCTCCAGCATGGGAGTGGTGGGCCGTCGGCATAGACGGGAAAACGTCGAGGCAATACCGCGCGAGCATACCGCATTTTGTCTGTAACGGTTCCCCACAAGTTTTGGTCTATATAACGCCTTGCTTGGTCTAGGTGCGAACTGTCGACAATACATGAGCACGCTCTCCGTGTGGTCGGCGGAGAGCAGAATCGAGCTGACTTCGGACGTCGTGATTCGGAGGCGCGGGTTCGCTGCGCAAATGACGAAATGACTGTGGGGGGGGACAACTAGAGGCCCTGTTAGTTTCGTCAATATGGAAAAGGTGGGGCATGGCCGTAACACATTCTTCCTTTTTTTGTACCGAACACGCTCTTACTTCCCTTGTATTGCATTGTCTAAACGGACACACGCGAAAAACCCGCATACGTCCAACAATCAAAACAAAATGACTCCATCAATAAGCTTTCACCCCCGATGAGGCAGACCCTTGGAGACTAGTGATGCCCATTCGCGCGGTGGAATTCCCTCCGGCGACCATGCGTGCACAACTCTTTCCGGCAGTAGAGCTACGGCGGCACGATGGCACTGCCTAAAAGTGGTTGCCAGACCTCCGATGTATGCATATGCATACTTCCAGCGAGAGACAAAGGGTCATACAGCTTCCGTCGGCACGGAGCTGTTGTGAAACCCCACGCCCACCGCCCCCCCCATTCTTCCCTCCGCCCCCCCCCCTTCTTTAATTCATCCCAATTCCCATGTTGTCCGCCGTCGTGAGAATGCTCACTCCAAAACTACTATATCCGAGAAGCATATATTTAACGGACGAGAAACAAGAACCGAAGTAGTCTGTCTACTCGATTTCCAAAATGTGCGTCCCGAACGACATGTGGTAAAGGCCGGTCAAGACCTTGGTCAGCCCCGCGAAGACGAGGAGTCCTCCGAAAGCAAAGGTGGCGGTGTCTCCCGCGCCGTTCTTGCGGTACGTGGGGTTGTCCGCGCCTGGTTTCCATACACCCAACGGCATAAAGACGCGAAATGGTCGTACGTGTCGGGGGGCGGGGCGTGGGTCAATACAGGTCACCATGTATTTTCTGGTATTTTCATCGTCGCCAGCTCTACACTATTCTGCTGTCGCCTCTTTCTGCTTGCTCCATTGAAGTAAGAAGTCACATGACCCTTGGTGGAGCTCCGTGGCTACTTTCCACGGTCAATTTAATGCAAGCCGCGATTCGGTTTTCGGCTGGCCGAGTCCCCTTGCTCTCTCTCATCCACTCGGTAGCCTCCCTCGGACCGATGCATGAACAGAAAAGCATAAAAGCTCCTCCCCCAAATTCGAGTGGTAACATGCAATTCGCATCAGAGAGAACAATTGTGAAGAAAGTCTGAGGGCTCCAGGGATAACGTGCCTCCACTCTCAACAACCTTTCCGTACTGCCTCCAAGTCAGGCAAAAAAAGTGCCCCACCCCCCTCTGCCGGGGGACGTGTCGAAGGTGACATCACGTAAGATACCACGCTCCCTGGACCGATTTCAAAGCTTGATTGCTCTACGACGAAGAATAGGTATGCGTACATGAAACGATACTTTTTGGGAAGCTCCCGACGAGACGGCTTCAATATCGCCGCTTCCGGCGCTACCACTCTTCCTGCTCTGCTGTGGAGAACTCGAGCTTTGAAAATCGGCCCAGGGTGTGTGATACCATACATCATGTCACTACTTACGGTAGGCAACTCATCGACGCGGAAGCTACCCTATCGTAAGGAAGGAAGAGGCTTTGCGAGAATGCGGGCATATAAACTGCTGTAGGCACGATGGCACGATTCCAACTATCGCCACAGGAGCCGTTTGAAGCAGCATTCCACCGCCTACACAGATGCCCCGTTGGCCTATGTCTTGCTGCTCGATACGCATTTTCGACAATGCACACAAGACCGGGGGGGGGGGGGGCAGGGGATAGGACGGGAAGCAGCAACATGCACTAGCCTGGGCTCCCTCAGGTTTGCGGCCAGGGGTGGCCTGGATGCTAGTCCCCAGATAACCTAACTTTGTTTTTATCATCTACTACGAAGTAAAAAACAGCCATCGAATACCCGGGGATTTAGTCTACAAGGTACAAACCCCGTTCTCCCTTCCCTTTGCGTTGGAGGCCCGTCGACGCGAGAGGGGGGACGCCAAACCGACAGAATGAGCTGTGTAGGTGAACGTAAGCACGGGGCTACTTTGCCATTCAAACGGCCATGGGCAATACGACGATGTCACACGGATGATAAGAGGCTTGTGATACATCCACTAAGAAATATTGTCGTTACTTTTTTCAATTTTCCCTTCAGCTGTCGTATTCGCACGCGCAGGCATCGATTCGAGTGGGTCATGTTCGTAAACGACTCCGGTAACCCAGCTCTTGATACTCTGCTACTTCTACATAAAAAATCGGCGGTTTTAAACCGTGGGGACGGTTCAGTGAGGAGAAACAAATATGGGTCTTCCTGGCGCAACATGCATGTACCTTCCGGGGACGATACCCGGACAGCGAATACTAGTACGGACAGAAGAAGGTACTGGGCAGAGAGAACGGAACGGTTTTGAATGTGAAGCCAACAACAACAACAAACAACAAACAGGGTCCCATCCTGGGCCTGTCAACGTCGGGGAAGAACAAGCAAGATGCCAGTAAAATAGCCGAAAGACCAAGTCTTTGAATTTGAACATTGCTCAACGCATATATTATGCGTAAGACACCGCTCCACGATACTGTATGTTTCCAACGCCACAACTACCAGTACCGAAAATCTGCTGGCATTGCAGAGGTACGTACCGTATACGACACAAGAAACCACATCCCGGGGATAACATTTTGGCGTTTAAAAACAGTATCACTGGGTGTTGTATTCTGTGTGGGGGGGGGTGATATCTTATGTAGCCCGGGTGATACAGGGCGGCCGTTGGAGCCTTGAAGGGGGGGTGATATCCAGGGTGTCATACCCCTGCCACACACTTGCAGGGACCGAAAAGGGGTGTGGTAGCAAAGGGGTGTGATACCCAGAGGGTGTGATAACCATAGGTGTGATATTCACGGGATGTGATACCACTGCCGCACACTAGGGGCCGCCGAAGGAGTGTGGAAACGAAAGGGGTGTGCTGGCGCCTACAAAGAATTACCTACCGTGCCTGCTGCCGCACGTGTAGCGGGTGTGATATTACTGCCCGCAAGTAACTACCGTGCTCCCGCATTTGCAGGGTATTGGTACGTGTGCTACGTGGGCAGGGGTGATAACCGGGGACGAGATACACCTTCTCATCACATGATCCCGGTGATGAACGCCAACAGCGCCCTCATCAACTACAGCGAATGTGTTCCCATGCAACAAAAACATATTTTATCACTACCGCCTGGCACCATAGAGAATATGCCGAGAAGGCGGGGAAGAAAAAAAGCTGAATTGCATGCATTTAAGAACCCACGATCAATGCGCCGCGAGGCGGAAGCTCAAGCTTCCATTCATTACCCCTCGCCCCGGGTCTAACCGCTAAGTAAGGAAGAAGGACAGCATCGCTGGGCTTCTGTCCCCCTCGTCCTCGTCGGAGGCTTGATTGGTGCGCATGGACTCTTCTGCATCATCAGCACCTTCGTGTGCTGCTGAGAGTAGCTCAGCAGCAGGCTGCTGAGCCAGCGTGGTGGCTGCCCCATTTGGCGCTCACTGCTGTGCCAGCTTTCTCAGCCGCAGCTACAGAATCGGCAGCAGGAGCAGCGAGAGGAGCCGCAGGTGTAGACCCTTGCTCGCGTTGACGGAAGGAGGTTATCGGGCGAGCCACTGCTGCGGTCGAAACAGCTGCCGAACGAGCAGATACAGCTGCAGTGGGATTCTGCTCTCCCTACAAGTTCATGCCACTGGAGGTCTCCATCCGGGGCGGTTGCCCCGTACCCAGAGGGTGTGTTGGGTGTGTTCCCTGTTGAGCCATCCTGTGGGTGACCAGCGACCACTGGTGCTTGTTCATCACCGGGGTGATATTAGTGGGGGCTCCGTGATTACATGCGGCCTAACTCAGGGTGTGTGTTATCTTATGTAACCCGGGTGGTATTTTGGCTCTTCGTTTGAGATCCAAAAATATTAGTACCGGGTGTGGTATTCTGTGGGGGGTGTCTTATCTTATGTGGGTGTGATATCTTGTGTCGTATTACGGTATGTACGTATGTACATTGACGCTCAGACGAAGTGTGCGTGCTCCCGGTACTGTTTTTTTTTTCTCCCATCATTGGATTCTGTCGTCTGCCCCTCTGGCCCCTATCCTCCACTCCTACTAGCTAGACGACCCAACCGGGGTCACATAGGAGGGGGGGGTTAGACCCCCTCCTGCGGTTCCTGCCTGAGATATTTTTATCGCGAGAAGGTACAGCAATCCCTTCCCTCGCGACTTATTGTTGTTGTTGTTGTTGTTGTTGTCTTCACATTAAAAACCGTTCCGATCTTTCTCTACCCAGTACCTTCGTATGTCCGTACTGATCCAACACTCGACGCGGTCGATTCCCGTGGTCACAGGTTAACTTACCCTAAAAAGGTACACTCACATAAACCGGCCCCGAGGGGTCCACAAGTCAATAGAAATCAACGACAGATATTCTGGAGTCCTCCAGTCCCTCTGCGCGCTATGCGAGGTATCAACTGAGACTAGGAGTCACTATCACGGGCCGGAGAGAAAGAGGTACACCCCCTTGGTTCGATCTTGGTGCTTCACAACGCAAGCAGAGACAAGGCCATGTGGCACAGAAAAAGAGAGAAAAAAATGAAGTCGATCGAGTTTACTAACATAACAACGAGCTTCGCAGCGTGTCTATTTCAACTTAGACCAGGATTTGTTTAGTGAGGAAAAAACTCCCTTTGCCGGGACTCGAACCCATAACATGGCCCTTACTAGGCTGCGAGGTTATCCACTAGACCACCGGGGCGACCGGTACTACTCTGTACCCTACCGTCCCATCCATCGACACATGGACACCATGGGGGCGTGGGTTCAGGTTTTCGTGCATCTCACTGAAAATCACTGAGAGCTTGTAGGAACACCCTTGTTTCCGACTGCTGTTGTTGTCTCGCCAAGCGAATCACTCCAACGGCCACATCAACATTGACATTGATTGATCAAAAACCAACCAAGGAGGGCAAGCCGGAATTGTGACGACGGTAGACTAGACTGCAGAGTATGTACAATAGACACAGGGAACTCCGGCTCTGTGGGAAGAGGCCTGGACGGGATGACTGACTTGTGCGTAACGTTGCACACTTGACATAGGTACATCGTCGTGTCCCAAGCAAACGAAGGACGCGCGTATGAGGCACCCCACCTACTGGCTAGGAAAGCAATCCCTCTCGCGCTACTCCAAGACGTGTCTTTGTTCTTGACACCTCTCCCTTTGTCACGACACCTTATCGCTGGGGCCGGCGCGCAACACAGCAGTGTGTCTGTCATCACTCACCGTGAAGGTGAGGGTTCGCCTGGAAGATTTTCCGCGCCTCCTCGATGCGTGCCTGTCCGTCACTCATGGCCCTGCGTTGGGCCGTCTGCACAGGCCTCGCTGCGGCCGCAGCCACTCGCTTAGCTCCAATTCTCAACGCAGTAGACATAGCCCTTAGTGTGTTTAGTTGCCGCGACGAAACTGTGTTGCGAGGAGGGACGAGGGACGAGGGCCTGGGCACTTTACGTACGTCCTGAAAGGTTTCCACAACCAAATGAGGCGTTCTTTCTGCCTCCCGCGCGCGCGCCAATTCTCGCACACCCGCGGCAGGACAAACAAAGTCGCTGCCTCTGCCTGAGAGAGATTAAAAGAATCCAAGCATCCTCCTCATCCGCCACTTCCGTGATCAGATCGAAAAGCTCGTTATCGCTACACCGAGGCTTCCGTGAAAACCGCAGAAACAACAAGCATTACGCGCATATCCAGGTGGGAAGAGACCCAGAGAGTGCACAGGGCAGCTGTCTTCACCTCCGTCTGTAGCTATTGCAAGCAGGCGCTTTCGCATGGGACTCAGACGCCACTAGCTGGCAGGGATGGGTGCGCAGAGCACCGGCATGTCTCGGAGGGTTCTAGTATCTCGTTGTGGTGGCGGTGCCACCAATTGCATTCGTGTTGTTTCCTTCGGCAGGGCAGCGACCTCCACAAGCCTTCCCCAAGCAGACGGCGGCGATTGATTGCCGCTTTCCTTTTTTCCACATAAATTTCAGTATACAAAAAAGTGGTCACATTGGCAAAACACCCATGATATCCCATGTACTGACCACCTGCCCCGTCATCATCTCCTTGTGGGCCGGCTGGTCTACAACTTACACTGCTGCGCTCCCCTCCTGCTGCAGATAGTCTCGAAAAGAAGAGAGCGAGCAGAGAGACGGAGAGCGCGCGAGAGAGAGAGCGCGAGAGAGACCGAGAGAGGTGACGCTCAATCGAGGGGGGAAAAAAGAGGGGACGAAAAAAAAAAGCGGGCTGCCGCCGCAAGGAAACGCGTGTCCGCTGCTGTATTTTCTGCCATCAACATTTGCTGCTTCAACCACAGACCAAACTTAGGGGAGAGACTGGGAGAGGAGACCGTTGGTACGAGGGCATAGAAGCCACAGAGAGGAACATCAAGTGGGGAAAAGGCAAGATCGTCAGCTTCGCTCGCTGCGTCTGATCCCTCTTGTTGAATCGGGCCTCGCCTAACGCAGTAGAACCAATTATCCTCTCTCTTTCTACAATATATAGTCGTTGTGAGTTTGTCTGAAAGCACCACACAACGAGAGAGAGCAAAATTGAACGAAGCCATAGGCGGATTCTAGGTTTAGGGTGTGCCTTTTGACCTCTCTTCCTGCCGCGTGCCTTCTTGGGAGAGGGTTATATTTATACATATTCGAAGTTTATTTATTTTCGTGTAGGACGCGTTTTCGTTGTTAGCTGTTGGTGGTGTGAGATTTAATTTACTGCACGTTTTACTTCGTTGTTGTCACGTGTCTAGAGACTGACTGATAGAGAGAGAGCCGCCTCTTTTGTGGCAGAAAAGCTTTTGATTGTGGTGGCGGGGGGATCCAACACATTGGGGAAGGAGACGGAGATTCTCGTTGGGGTGGCCGTGCGTTGAGCTAGGTTTAACCACCATACCAGGGGGGGGGGGAGTAGAAGCGTTAAGCAAAAGGGCCGTGTTTGACTTTTTCCTCGACGCAAAAGGCTTCACGAAACAAACGAGTCGGTTGTTCCAGCAGCGGGGGGCAAAGTAGCAAGAAAAGAGGCGGCTTTCATCGCAGCCCTACGAGATACAGCAGGAACAAGACGGAACCCAGGCACAGCATTCAAACGATGAGCGCCCCACAAGCCAGCAACAATGGAGGCGCGGCCGCCAGGCCTCCGCCCCCCCCCCC
>FN649739.1:1915237-1949484 GCA_000310025.1 Ectocarpus siliculosus | reverse complement strand
ATTAGGCCCCCCCCCCCCCCCCCCCCCCGCCCACGTCAAGGCCTCTGTCTCCACGCTGGTCCAAGTGTGCAAGAAAATTAAACAACACAGGTGCAGCCTCCTTACCAATCCCCCCCCCCTGCCGCCGCCTTTGCCTCGGCATAGACCTGTTCACCCGAGGTATCGACATCCAGTCGGTCAACGTGGTGATCAACTTCGACTTCCCCAAGAACGCTGAGACCTACCTCCACCGCATTGGCCGCTCGGGGCGTTTCGGACACCTGGGCCTGGCGATCAACCTCATCACCTACGAGGACCGTCACAACCTCTTCCGCATCGAGCAGGCGAGTGTTATTCTTTCGCGCACAGAAGCAGGGGCGGTCGTTCCTACTGCTGTTGCTGTTGTTGTTGTTGTTGCAAGCGAGTGTTTTCTTGAAGCTGCAGCAGTAATTGTTGGGTCGTGGTCGTTGTTGTTAGAAGCTATCCACCTGTATGTTTGTGGTAGTTCTTCTTAACTTGACCCGCTCTTGGGGGGGAAAATGGCGAATTTTCATGTCCACGACCGCTCTACCCAAAACAGAGCGCACGTTAATAATACCAAACGGACCCCATCATGTTGCGGGTCGTATGGTCCGGAGTATTTGGTTCCATGGTATCGGTCGTTTGTTCGATGGTTGCATTCGTGGATCCCTGTTGTGGTGAGTGTTGTGTTCGAGTCTCGTGGTTGGGTGTGTCGTCCTGTGTGGCTGAGGCGTCATGTTCAAGTCGTTGGCGTTGTCCTCACAGTGCCCACGGTTGTCGAGTACCGCACGAGTTGTGGTGTGTTTCCATGCGAAATTGTGAATTTTCGTACTTCATTTCTCCCCTCAGCGCTTCATTCACCTCAGGGCGGCGTGACCTTCGCTTTCTCAGGCCTCAGTATTGCTGTTGAAGCGTGAGCGGGTAAGGCGGATGTAGTATTTGCTTCTGTTTCGATTCAGACAAAGCACGTGCTACAAAGCATAACTTCTGCCGCCGTCCCCCCCTCCGTCGCGTCCTCCCCTGCTCGCATCCTGCAGGAACTCGGCACGGAGATCAAGCCCATTCCTGCTGTCATCGACCGCGACCTTTACTGCCGCTGAGATGCAACAAAAAGGCAAAAAAAATGGCGTGACCCGCTTCTGTCTCCCCATCAAACCTGCGAAGAATGTCTGGGACCTGTTTAAAGCCCTGCTGATGGTGTAAAAGAGGAACGTGAACGAGGTTGTTGGTTGGCCGGATCGAGAGCGCTGGAGGGGGCGCCTCCAAGAGATTTGTTTATGACACTTTGTTTCACGTTGTTGTTCCACGTTGCAGATGTGTGTACTTAAACGTGATGACACAAAGGCTAGCAATACGGTGTTGGTTCTTTCTACCATACTTGTTGGACGGCAGGATCCCGAAGAGGGGAAAGTTCAGCGCGGACGAACTAAGAGACCTCTCATGTACAATATCCGACCTTGTTGGTGTTTCGTGGTTGTGTATTGTTGTGCTTCGTTGCCCCCGTGGTGTGTCGGTGGGGTGGCTGCTCCTACTTTGTTCGCGGTAGTGCCGTCCGGTAGGTGGTGTGTAGCATTGTGGACAACCAAGTGGGTTTTGAGGTTGGTGTCGACTGTGGGAACAGACTACGCGTGCATAGCGGGGTCGCCGCTACCACCAAGCGCGCTTCGCTCGACGCTGCTTCCTTTTCGCTGGAAGATTTCCAATCGAAGCAAGGGGTTTTTGCCGATTTCGTGGAAAACACTTGATTCGAAGCGCGGCATACCAATGGTCAGTTTTTCAAATGTTTTTTTTGTTGTCAGAAACGGCGAACATTGACCATGTCTTTTCCTCCGCCGTGTGTAGTATGTGAAAAACGTTCGGGAACTACGTTGCTCCGTGCCATGAGCGTGAGGGATGGGGTTGTTGGCGGGTTTCGGTCGGCTATTACCCCACCGCAAAATCGATGGCTATGACCTGTAGATCAAAGGATCCAGGGAGGGCGAGGCAGGCGCTCTGAATGGCGGTGAGGGGCAAGCGGAGCCGCCGTTGTGCGAAGTAGGGGAACCCCAACAATGTCGTGAGTTGAAAAATATCCCATTTTGTTTTTCGGTCGAATGGTCCAGATGCGGACCTCTTCGTTTTCGTTGGGCTGGCTATTGGGGGCATTGATTGCTCACAGCCGCCCTTCGTTAGCTTCCGCCGTGGAACGGTTCATGATGCAGGAACGTTCACCTTGTTTTTTTCTACCTCGACCCCCATCTATTTTGCGGTCGGTGAACCTCCCGCTCATGATTGGCGGGCCATGGAGGTGGTTTGAAATCCCCCCTCCTTTGTCCAACTTCAACTTCGTGCCTCGACTGGGAATGGAGCGATGAACGTTGATGTTTGAATGAAGGGTGTCCAGGAACCTTGCGGACGTGAAAACGCGGATGAGGATGTCAATGAAAATGCCCCGGACATTTTGGCGTGGACCGCGGAATACTGTCTGCTAACATGGCATGTTAGCAATGCGTGGTTTTGCCCCTATTCGACACAATGAAGACATGTTTGGCATATATGAGCGATGACAGTACTTGCGAGGTGTTTTTTTTTGTCAAAGTCTGCCCGCGTGACACTGCTGATGGCGAAGCCACTAAGCCACCAAGCCGTTCGCTGCTTTGTCTGCCACAGACCAAGAGAGACACCAATTTCGCGAACTGGGGGTAGGAAGGAAACCACTAGCTACTCGAATGTGTGCGTGTGGCCTGTTCCCCGATGAGACTAGACCGAAACTGGGCGCGACGGTAGCAACTAGTTTCGTCACCGACTCGACCGCACCGAAATCTATCGCTGACGGACACCACCTGCGGTGTCTTGGTCTCTCGATACGTGGTTCCGCCTAACACGGAGACAAGGTTTCGCGCCAACCAAGAACTGCGCACGTGCAAGTGCTACCGGAGTCGCCGCCGGAACGACGACTGATAGGATTTTCACCGCAAGCCGCCCCGAAAAGCAGCTTCGTGCGAGCCAAGAACTGAGCACGCGCAAGTGCTGCCGAGCGTCGTCGGACGGTACGATACTTCATGACTGATAGGATTTTCACCGCAAGCCAAAAAAAGGCTTCGTGCATGCTGCAGCATATCAATAGCGGTGTCACGGGCTCATCTCTTTCCCAGGTAACAACAAGGTTTCTTGCCTACTGTACCTGCCTTGTTCTCCGCGCGCTTTCCCCAAGGGCAGGCAGGGCAGGCAGGGCAGGCAGGGCAGGCAAGGCAGGCAAGGCAGGCAGGAAGAACTTGACTATCTATCGTAACTGTCTGTGCGTGCGATCGAGCGACGAGCAAGTATGTACACAGAGAGCCGTCTGCCTGCCGAGAAATCAATCCAATACAAGCTGCACATACATCTCCTCGACATGTGCCAAGAAATCAGAGGTCCCGATTTCGACATCTGCCCAGAAATCAGAGACCAGAAACCAGAGGTGGTCGGCCGATCTCGACATCTGCACAGAAAGATCAGGAATCAGTCTCTCCCTCTCTCGACATCTGCCGGGAAACCAGCCTGGATCTATCTCTCGACGAAACACCGTACTCTCTGTCTGGGTCTGGGTCTGGGTCTGGTCTACAATGCTACCAGTCAAGTGCCATGTATTGTAGAACCTGGACCCCCCCCCCCCCTCTCGCCTTTTGGTTGTGTGGTGCCCTGTCGTCCTCTTCTCGGAATGTGTCGGGGTCGTCGGGGTGGGGGGCGGGCGGTGGAAGGTCGTGACTCTTGCTTGGTCTTGCCCACGAGCGACACGACGGTACAAGGACGGCTCGACCTGCTGAAACAAGCAAACAAACACACCAGCGAGGGGGGTCAGCCGCTGCGTCGATCGTCTCGCCGATATACGGGCGAGAGCGAGCCACAACGACCGGCGAGAGCTGCTGCTGCCGTACGTCTCTGCTTCTGCTTCGCTCTGGAACAAACACACACACGTTGAAACGAGACGCGCGACGCGCCCCCAAGGTACTCGCAAACGAGCCGGCTTCCCTCCCTGACCTAAAGACTAGCGAGCCACCACACACGTGCAGGTGCTACCGGAGTCGGAAATATGGAACGACACAACGAGTGATAGGATTTTCACTGCAAGCCAAAGCTTCGTGCGAGCAAAGAGCTGCTGCGCACGTGCAAGTGCTACCGGAGTCGCCGCCGGAACGACGACTGATAGGATTTTCACCGCAAGCCGCCCCGAAAAGCAGCTTCGTGCGAGCCAAGAACTGAGCACGTGCAAGTGCTACCGAGCGTCGTCGGACGGAACAATACTTCATGACTGATAGGATTTTCACCGCAAGCCAAAAAAAGGCTTCGTGCATGCTGCAGCATATCAATAGCGGTGTCACGGGCTCATCTCTTTCCCAGGTAACAACAAGGTTTCTTGCCTACTGTACCTGCCTTGTTCTCCGCGCGCTTTCCCCAAGGGCAGGCAGGGCAGGCAGGGCAGGCAAGGCAGGCAGGAAGAACTTGACTATCTATCGTAACTGTCTGTGCGTGCAACCGAGCGACGAGCAAGTATGAACACAGAGAGCCGTCTGCCTGCCGAGAAATCAATCCAATACAAGCTGCACATACATCTCCTCGACATGTGCCAAGAAATCAGAGGTCCCGATTTCGACATCTGCCCAGAAATCAGAGACCAGAAACCAGAGGTGGTCGGCCGATCTCGACATCTGCACAGAAAGATCAGGAACCAGTCTCCAATACAAATACCCACTGGTATACCTTACCAAACGTCCCCTTGCATAATAGTGTGTCCTGTCCCCACTGCTGTTTAACATGTTCTGCGTTGCGGTTATCGAGGTCGGTGCCATTCGATTCAGCGAGGACGATATTACTCTGCAGAACCTGGTGTACCTGGAGGAGGAGATGGGATGGGGGGCGAGGACACCACTTGACCGAGTGCGAAGGGTGGTATAGGGGATGCTGTATGCCGATGACGCAACGTCGTATCGAGGTCTGCCGAAAGACCGGCGAGAACGATGACCGTCATCGTGGAGGTTTTGGGGAAGTTCGGGCTGACTGTATCGGAGAAGAAGACGGAGACGCTCCTGATGGGCGCAAAGGAGAAGCAGGCAACAACATTACCGCCCCCACTGCCACCGATGATCATCGAGGCAGCAGGGCAGAGATACGCCCAGACGACTGAGTTTCGGTACCTAGGGGGTCTCGTCAACGAACATGGCGTCCTCACCCGGGAGATGAATTTCGGTGCCGGAGCAAAGCAGCGTGAGCATGCGTCAGGAGATATGGCCAGGAGCTCTTCGACAGGCCGAAAGCACCGTTCCGACTCAAGACTCGCCTGCTTCAGGCCGAGCCGATGGAGGCACTGCTGTACGGCTGCATGACATGGGCCCTACGTCAAGACCAATACCGGACGTTGCGGACGATACACCACCGACTGCTCCTGCGAGTTATCGGTTACCAACGCAAGAAGGGCACCTACCAGCAGCTTTCCTACGCCCAGACCCTGAAGAGGATAGGGTGCCAGAGCGTGGAAACCACGATTCGGCAACGGCGCCTTCTGTTCGTGGGAGCGCTGGCGAGGCAGCCAGACGCACGACTCCCGAAACGGGTGATGCTTGGCGAGCTGGTGGGGGGGGAGGGCCCAGGCAGGGGAAAACCGGAGCAAAACTGGCAGACGTGCCTGAAGGACGACCTCAAGATGTTCGAAGCAGAGCACGGATGTACGGATGCCGAACCATGCTTCTTCGGAGTCCCGGAAGCAAGTTGGATGGAAGCAGCGAAGGTGGACCGGGGGGTACCGTGGGGTACTGTAGGGAGCTAAGAGGTTCATGGCCTCCTGGCACAAGAAGGAAGAGGAGGCTAGCCGACAACGAGCGCTCAAACGAAAAAGAAGCCCGGCAACAACACGGACACGGCAACAACCACGGGGGTGGGAGGGGTACAGCAGGCGGACGAGACGGCGAGGAAAGACGGGAAACGCGAAGAGGCAGACCGAGTGACGCGAAACAGTGGGCCGAATTGAACCCTTTGCTTGACTCATCCCCCCCCCCCCCCCGGCACCGCGCCATTGCGCCAACCCCCCCGCGAGCGATGACATTCATGTGCTGGCTCGGGTGGCCCGTTTTGTGTTGTGTTGTTTTGTGTTGGCTTGTGTTGCTCTGTCTGTTTGTTTGTTGTCTGTCGCTACGGCTTGTTTGTGTCTTTCTCTGTCTGTGTCTTCCTTCTTCGCTTTCCCTTGTCTCCATCTGCTCTCTTCTTCTTCTTTCTCTTTTTCTTCTTATTTCTTCTTTATTTTTCCAATCTAGGGTTACCTCGCATAGCGTGTAGAGGCGAACGGAGTGGCCTAGACTATCTGCCGTTGACTTTTATTGGCTTGCGGACATTTCCGTATGCCTTTTTTGGGTAAGTTAGTCTGTGACCACGGGAATCGACCCCGTCAAGTGTTTGATAGACTATAATAATAGTACGGACAGAAGAAGGTACTGGGCAGAGAGAACGGGACGGTTTTTAATGTGAAGACAACAACGACAACAACAACAACAACAACAACAAGCTGTAGAGTCCCCACGCCTTTTTTGGTTAAGTTAGCCCGTGACAACGGGGGAATCGATCGCGTAGTGTTTAAGTAGTACACAGACTAAGAAAATAGTATGCATATGCATATACGGACAGAAGAAGAAGGTGTATTGGGTAGAGAGAACGGAACCAACGGTATCTAATGTGAAGACAACAACAACAACTTGTTTTGGTAGCATATGAACGGCGGTGGTATGCATATGAATACCCGGCACGCAGAGATGTGACAGTAGGAGGAGATCAGGGCGTGGGTTGGCTGCGGGCGGTCGCTACGCTAGATACCGCATGCCATTACAATAAAAAGCGAATTCCCTTGCTGCGCGGGCCCAATGTGATACATACATACATACGCGCATCCATCTGTGAAAAAATATGGTCACAGAAAAGCGGACCCTGCTAACCCTACTCTGGTATAACGCAATATTAGATGTAATTAAGGAAAAATAAATCCACACTTGATCCACACACAAATAGAAAAACTAGACTACCCATTCGAGATATACCCACAGTCGAACGGGATATGGTGGAGTCTTTTCAGTGAGTGGAGGAAAACCGGCTGGCTGGGTACTGGACTTATTTCGAGTATTTTTTAAGTCTATACACTGATGATTAATGATTTATATCAGTGATGCCAGCTGGTGCTAAGTACAAAAACATCTCTACTGTTAGATAGGTAACTTACATTTTACAATACATCCCCTGTAGTTCTCTACTGGGTCAACGACAAAATATCGGGGAGAATTCCTCCGTTGTGTCATGTATTTATTGCAAAATGTAGCCTTCTGTTATGGGATTTGAATGTGTAAAAGTACCAACGGTAGTGCGGGCTAATGCCCAGAGGAAAGTGCGGGAGATGTAACTCCCGATTGAAGGATATAGCAGGGGACAGGACCTTGGCAGGGGACACAGCGCAGTGTCTATTGACAGCTTGCTGGTTTGTTAGATATTAGGAATAACATTTTAAAAATCATGGAAGATGGAACTAAGTCTACTACAGCAGCATCTTTTTTCAAATCTACAGATTTTTTTTTATTTTTCTTAATATGACACAACGAATCCATCTCTATCATAGAAAAGATTCTGAGACAGATTAGCAATGAATTCATAGCGTCAGAAAGCACCTGTGTCTACGGTTTCCCAGACAGCATATTTGAATCTCACGGGCAGCAGGTGTTTCCCGCCGTTTCTTTAATTTACAAAACGTATTGTATTTGATCCTTTGGGGTAACGTATCAATGATGTTTACAACAACAGAGTAGTAGATGAGAACGGTACACCTACCTGGTGCGTGCATGGTAGGTAGGGCATAGCATTCAGTTTGTATCATGTTAGGTTGTTTCTTGTTATGTTTGGTGTTGGTAAACAACATCAGTAGAGCACGGAAAGTTTTCAAATGATGTGTACGTGAGAAGAAGAACGGGGTCATGTCTCCCTCAGTGGCATTGACATTGACGACAAATACGACACAGCAGTGACGAGCGCCGTAAAGATGAAGCGGGGGTGGGTGCTGTACTGCTGTAGAGCTGTACTGCTGCTGCAGAAGTACACGACTCTGTACATACAACAGCAGGTAAATAACACAGTACGCAGGAGTCAAGTGTTGACCACGTGTGTATATCTATGTATATGTCATGTATGGAACGTGCTAACATAACTTGCTGCATACGCTACATCACTTACGTACGACTCCGCTCTAACACGAGGCAGCAGACCGTGGCGACAATGCACTGCACAACGAATTGATGAACGAGATTGTACGCGGGCTGCTCATGAACGTGCTGTCGTACGACACACTGTGATTGGGAGCTCTCCACAGTCCCGAACACCAATCAATCCGAAAGTTCCGGGATCTTTCGATCTTTGTTTGGATAGTACAAAGAACTTTACACGGGGGCTGCTTTTTCCTCGTTGTTCCATAAGCGCCATCGGAGGAATGGATCCAACCTATCTTTCAAGAAGAAGATGTTCCCGGCCACCCGCGTCGTCAGCCAGTGGCGGATCGTCGGACAAACGCATCTATCCGACATCCGACCGGGTGAAGGCATTGTGACATTCTCCCGTTCTCCCGGGTATTTTCTCTTCGCAGCACCACCCCCGCGCCCATCAGTTCACAACCGTCAGCCGTTTTTCACAGCACCTCGCTCCTTGCTCCTCTCGTCTCACCCTTGATCGAAGCGAATCGACAACCCGAGTCTGTACCATCATGGCAGGCATCCTTTGACGCTCGGACGCGGAAAGGTGTTGTATGCTGTGATCAGTGAGTGGAAGAAAGTGCTCACGTGCGGGGTGTGTGTGTGATGAGCAGCTTGCACACACCAAAGACTCTCCTCTAAGAACCAAGATCGCTTCATCTTCGCCACGCTGCTGGCCGTCTCGTGTGTCTCTACTGCCTCGAGGGCAACGCATGCGTGGTAGAGTTGTCACCATGTGTTGCCTGTACCACCATCAGTCAGTGCATACGGAAGCGACAGTGGTGGTGGACAGGGCAGGCGCTGCTGTGTACGAGACGCGCACCACACACACACCTGTCTTCAACTTGAAACAATTGATCTGATGATGGCTTCTTCTTTGTTCACCCGCCAAACGACGTTCGTTCCTAACATCCATTCACCCGACGGCCCGACCGACAGTTCTCTATTCTCTAAGGCGGGGGCCCCGCAGAAAACCCAACAAATTAATTATATAATTATATATTTAATTGATTATTTATTTAATTTTACATACCATTTTTTGGATACCACACGACAAGTGGTTTGAAGCCCTGTCTGTTGTACACATTGCAGGGTACGCATCCAAGACAACCAAAACCTTGTCCCCCTGTGAAGGAAGCTATGCATATGCACTTCTCTCTGTCACTCGGCCTACTACTGTTTGGGCGTGTGTGTGTCACTCGAGGGCGACCGCTCGTGGTGTGCTGTCTGCTGTAGTAACCGAAAATTGACGCCCCTGTAAATTTCCATGAGATCATTCTGACTGGTGAACAAGAACAACCATCCATCCATGTGGAGTACAGTGTAAAGGCCATTTTTTATTTTTCTTAATATGACACAACGAAACCATCTTTCTTTATCATAGAAAAGAGTCGAGACAGATTGGCAATGGATTCATATAGCGTCAGAAAGTACCTGTATTTCTATGCCATTTTTCTAAAAAATTCTCAACCGACACAAGTTTCAGTTGCACCTTGGCCCCCAACCTCCTGCCTAGAGCGGGAAAAAAATATCGAGAGATCGCGACGAGCTCTCACGTGTGTGGAGAGAGAACCAGCCTCCGCGATGGGTGCACGTCTGCTTGAGCACGATGCCGTCCCTTATCTCGCTCGGCACAAAACGTGTGGTGAAGCAGGCCCGAGGCTGCCGCACTTCCTCTCCTTCGTTGTTTTCTTCAAAGACGCCGAGATTTTCTCTTTTTCCTTCCTCTCTTCCCTCTCACCCACCTTCTCTCAGGGAATGAATACTCCGTACCCTGTTTTGTGCGGTTGAAGACATCACGAGTTGACGGGAGTCAGCTGGGTGGTCAGAGGAGAGCATAGGGACACTTTGTGACCACATTTTGGTGATTGAATCCCCCTCTTGCATTAATTGCTGTCGCCTCCTCTGTGTGTCTGCATTTGTGAACTATTTAAAGCATATTGTGGTATATCGCGGCATTGTCACGCACGACCTACAGAGTACGACAGCAGTAGAGAGCCAGTTGAGCAAGCAAAAGATACGTACGCGAGTGTCCCTTGTCCTCATCATGCGCAATCACAGCGAGATCACAGCAGTCCTGCGCCTGCCTGTAGTCTATGCATATTTCGTTGGTAAGCAAGACAAGGAGAAGCGCAGTGGGAGGAGCGCCGCCGGAGCGGGGTCGGGAGTTCGAGGTCTGTAACGATCCTGCTTCACAGATTCTGCAATTTGAACGGAAAAAATCGGCAAGCAAAGAGAGCAGCACAAGATCCGCGAATGGCCTGTTTGTTTATCCGCGCCCCTGTGTGTCGAGAGGCGGAGAGAGCGGAGAGATCGGAGAGATGGAACAACACATCGCAACATCAAACTGGCCTTACACTCGTGTGTGCCCTATGATACGCCACCGCTGTTTGCATCAAAAGGCGCCTACAGGAGTTTGAGTATGTAACACCAAGGCAGCCTCCACCAAAAGGCCGCAGCGCAAGAACTTGGAAAGCTGACCCTTTTCACTTGCTGCTCCTGAATTGACTGACCCACAGAGACTTTTTCCCAGGAAGAGTAGTCGGTGGTTGGTTGCTGTGAAGAGATACCGCAGCAGCAGAGGAGTGGCGCTATATACCTCTGTTTTGCATACGGTGTTTGAGCGAGGTCAAAACCGAGCTCGCCATGCACGCCCGATACATAAAGTAATACGAAACGCCTGCGCTTCACACCCACAGTGCTGGCCGAACCCCGTGCCCGCGCGGCAGCGGTGGCGGCGGGCGAGCACGATCAATTTGGTATCTGCTCTTGAACATGTTTTTTTACGGATCAACTGCAACCACACCTTACCTACACACCCCCGTCTCCCATCACCCGTTATTAATAGTTTTCGATCTTCACTCGACTCGCACTCTCTGGCTTGTTCACCAAACACGTTGGTTTCGAAGAGAGGCCTCACGGCCGTGGTCGACCTCGTACTATTAGTGGGAGACAAACGAGGCGTGACATTCGGAGTATGGTCATGTCGCTGTTGCCGCTCCCAAGCCCCCATCTCTCCAGCCGGGGTCTTTGAACTACTGCTTGGGCAAAAATATTTTGGCCGACCGAGCAGGATCGACTGCGGCTACTGTGAAAGACTACAGATAGGAGCGCCGGTACAACTGCCGCCATCCGATCACCCCCCGTCCTAACCCAGCATGCCGTTGGCGTTCGGTACGTAAGATTTCCGCTTCCTCGTCAACCCTGTGGGCGTAGTTCATCACTCACATTTTTTTGGCAGCCTCCAATCCACAAAGATGACTCTCCGGGGTGGGTTTTTACATCTTCACCCGCAATCCACACGGCAGGACGGAAACATGACTCGCAAGCGCGGGGCGAGAGAATGAGTGTCAGTCCCTGCCGAAGCAGGATCCCTCTTGGGGTGGCGTCTTGTCTTGTCTCTGCCGCCCGAGTCTCTCTCCCCAGCCTTTACCAGCCCTACCAGTCTGAAATGGAGGGAGGGGAGGGGAAAAGATGTGGTGTGTGTTCCTCCGACACAAAAAAACGGTGAATGTCCATGGTTAGTGAGTTGCGTTTGGACCACGGGACGTTTCAAAATGAAAAGAAATGAAAAAAAAAGGCATATAGACTACGTACGTACCCGGTACATACGCGTACCACATTGAAAATACGTTTGAAAACTGAGGGAGATTGCATGCCCTAGCATCACTGGTATAAATCATCAGTGTAGAGGGTTAAGAAAAAAAAAAAGTGTATCTCTCTCTCTCTCTCTGCATCTTCGCCATGCATCCTACAATATGCACATGAATATCAGACATGGTGGTACGGGAGCACGCGGCGATTGAATGTGGCATCGGAAACTAACACTGCGAGTCGATTTCTGCATGGCTATTGTTTTATGTGCAGATCATGTTGCTCAGATGTTACTCTCCCCCGCCACTAAACGCCTTCCTTCCTTCCGTTCATATGTCAAAGTGTGTCAACTGGAACGTAACGTCGCGTACAAAAGAACAAGTAGCTCAACGCTATATAGCACCTCTCAAGCCACTCAGTAGGGTATCACGTGCTTGGTCCTTCCATGTTATGAAACAGAAGAGGGGAGAGCATTCGAAAACAACCACATTAGAGAAAAAACATGCACCAAGGGGGGAGCGTGGCGATTGAGTTAAAGGTTGCGGCGTGCATGCCACTTTTCAGAAAAAAAGGTCGGTTTTCAGTGCATGCGTTGAAGGCAACAGCGTGTAAATCATCACCTGTAACATCAAAGAACAGTCCGCCCTCGGCTTCCCCCTCTTGTTCTCGTGAGGCTGACCTCGGGTAAAAATGCCGGATAGGAAATTCTCAAGGAAACCGCGATAACAATGCCATCGGTGCTTGGGTAATGATGAAGTCGTTTGGTTCCAGCACAATGAAAACTTGCACGTCGTCAATCCTTGATGGCCGTACCGAAAATAAAAAAGAAATGAACAGCAAAAGATTCGCTTATGACGTCACCGCACGCCTTGGAAATGCTGCAACTCGTTTGCGATACATCGGCGCCAGGAATATATCTCTACGAGGGGGGCGGGGAGTGATCGGTTGCCTCTCCCCCCCGATGCAACACTCTCGTTGGTGGGGGCTCTTGACCCTTCTACCCCATAGGACAACTAAATGGCCTGACCCAAGCAAGACCCAAGGCATGCTTCAATTAACGGGCTGCTGGTACATAAAACAACCTTCTCATCATCCTTGTCCGCTGCAACAACGACCACCACCTCAGCCTCATGCTAGTTGCAGCAACGCTTGGACTCCAAACATTTTCTTCACAAACAATCACGGGCACAAATATGGTAGGGAACTCCTTGCGTACCACGGACCGCTAACGAAATGCTCGCATCGGGAACATGCCACCTCACGGGTCTCCGAATCGTGCACATCGTGCCACGAGGATCTAAGCGTGGTGTGACTGATCCCCAATCTAGCTACCGAAATACCAAACGCGGCACCCCCCCAAAAATATCTTACACCGTTTTCGTGGGCACAAGTCTGTTCTCCTTCCCGCCACGTGTTCCCAACGTCAAAGGCAGCATCAATCGCGTGGGTCTCGCACGCACAGATGAATCCTGAGATAACCTACGCGCGTGGAAGACGCGGCGCACGCACGGCCTGCAGTTCTAATCAATCCCCAAAGCGAGCCAAAATTTTCACTTTCCGTTTGCTTCGAAGCCGCCACCTTGCCACGGCCTCCACCACCTAACCTTGCACGAGGATCCCTCCGTCCTTACGCCGAAGATGGTATTGGTGCTGCCGGCTCGTTATCGCCACCGCCGGCAGGAGGAAGCGCTTCCGAAGGGTGTGCCCTTGCTTTGCAGAGGCGATCCTTCATGCTGACGTAGAAGGCACGATCGGTGGCAGAAACTGAAGGCTGCGTCCGGAGGAAGGCGTTATCGAAGTTTGTCGCCATCACTACCGTCCCAGCTCCTGTGGGGTCCGTCAAGGAAAGTAGCAGGGTTAACGCAAGAGGATAAAGCACGCCAGATTGCTGTGTTACTGCGAATCTTGAAAGATCGGAACAGGTGACATTGTTGGTGCTGTCCATAGGTGCGTGCGGTCTGGGAGGGATGGCTCTGCTTTATGTTCTCAAGAGACAATTCGTGAAGGAGGTACCGTGGGGTCGTCCACTGCCAATGTGTGCCACAGAAACAAAATAATTCTCAACGCCGGGGAAACATAGTACACCACACCTCTCTGAGCCTCAAAACTCTTGAAATTTTTATTAACCCCCGGAAAAACAAATGCAAAATCAATCGGGGGCTTCAGGGGATACAGGCCGGGCATGTCAGCCTCCGAAGCTGGCCAGCACACACTTTTTGATGGCGTGGCTTAGGCGAAATACACCCCCCTCCACAAAGTTGGTGCTTTTTTACGCCATCGCTGTGTAACCAATGTTCTACGCCTGCGCTGGCTACCAAACAGGAACGATACAAGCCGGTGAGGAAGGACCCATACTCAGAAATTTACAAGTGCCTCAAATTCGCGCGCGCGCGGGGGGGGGGGGGTATGTCGAAAGCTGGGCTCACCCTTTTCTGTGTAAGCGCCCTTGCCTACGATCAGCTCGCGGCTCTTGAGCTGTCGCAGGACGTCCAGCCCGGCCTCCCGCAATAGTGCCGCCAAGTCGGCTCCGCTGAAGCCTTCCGCCTGTAGCGTTGTCCAGAACGTGCGTTCTCATCATTTATCCAAACCAATGCAACGTTGCCGTAAAAACACAACCCTACAAAGACAAGACGCACCGCATCAGGCTCGGAGCAGCCCAAACCTCCCCGGATCCGGGTGTGCGTGACTGCCGTACAGACTTGAAATGGTAGTTGCCGTACAGAAACACAATAGTATGAAGGAGCCCAATAAAGCTGTATCCACACGATACTTATGTCTGCACAACGGGAGTCTTGTCTTGTGAGGGGTGGTGTTATTTATCTAGAAGTTGTCGTGATACTGTGATACTTAACCAACACGTCACATCACGGTAGCCTACCTTGGGATTGTGGCCAACCGCATGGAGGTCGACGTCGGGGCCAAGAGAAACGGTGGCGGACAACGCCTTCAAGATGGACACGCGATCAGAGGCGCTGCGGGGGGGAAAGAATACAACACACAAAACGAGGAAGGAAGCGGAGTTAGACAAGATGTGGCCAAGCAACGAGGAGCATGTATTTGAAACTACCCCGAGGAAAGATATTACACACCGTCCCCCACAGCTCTCAAGGTACATCCTGTAGCCTGCATGGCGATTGAAGAGGCAAGAAACAGCAGGTACACAGGGAAGACGGCGGGCAGCACTGAAACTAGCAAGCAGAGGGACCAACACGCGAGGGGGGCTACGTGCGCAGGTATGCCGAGGTCGACGCATGTTAATCTACCTCTAAACGACGGCCGCGAGTGGCAGCGCATGAAGAGGAAACTCGTGCCATCATGGGTAACTAGTGCGGTTACATCGTACGCTTGCACCACCACGGTCCCTTGAACCAGTCAACGGTCACACACTGGTGCATCGACCTCTGTCTCCAATACAACACGTGTGTCGACAACATCGCCAAAAAACGTCCAGCTACAAGACAACAAAGAGAGCGCCAAGAGGAGAGCCAAAACACAGAAAAAAGCGAGGAATGCCAATACCGCATTTGAGAATATCACCGGTTTTCATCAAGCATGCATATCGCGAGAGAACCTCCAAACGCTAGGCGATGGGGGCTGTAATTACGGTCGGTTTTCTCACCTCGGCAGAGGAACGTACAGAAGACGGTCAAGCCGGCCAGGACGAAGCATGGCTTGGTCGATGAGCTCCGGCCGGTTGGTGGCGGCAACCACGAAGACGTTCTTCCTAGCCTCCAACCCGTCCATCTCTGTCAGCAATTGGTTCACCTGACGCGCATCATGCGGCAAGGAGCGGGCACAGCAGCGCAAGAAGTGTGAAAACCGTTTTGGTTTTCCGTCCGGCTGCTGTCTGCCCCCATAACCGAGGGGATTCTTGGGCCTTCCCCCCTGGCGATCGACCCCGTTGAAAACATCACAAGACGGCCAGCGACGGATGCGCCGCATGCTAGACTGCTCACGCGCAAGAATCTTCGCACGGCCTCCGTCGCCCCCGACCAAAGGCGTCCTGCGAGTATAGCCCTGCGAGAATGCCTTGATGCCAAATAAAGTCCCGGGAAGAACAGCCGACCCTTGGCCCTACAGCTACGCATGCCTCCCAAGGATGCAAAATACTCACCACCCGCTCGGTGACCCCGCCCCCCTCACCCCCACCCCCGCGCTTCGGGCACAGAGCATCGAGCTCGTCGAAGAAAATGATGCATGGGGAGGACGCCCTCGCCCTCTGGAAAACTTGGCGGACGGATTTCTCCGACTCTCCGACGTACTTGTCGAGAAGCTCCGGACCTAAAAAGGTTTCGTGTCATTTGGTGTTGGGGTGAACTGTTTTTGTAAGTCGTCTCAAGTGTTGTCTTCTCGACACAATTCGTTGCAGTACTCGTGGGGGGGGGGGGTAGTACTTATGTACATGCATCCGGGAGTAGTTAGACCATTCACCACGCATCCCTACAAATGCCGGGACGGAGTGACATGCCGGCTTTCACCGATCCAGGCGACGTTTCACAAGGATGAGCATGTCATGGGTTAATTGGGCATCCCGGCTAACCAAACGTTTCGCATTCGGCAGGCACGACTTACTTAAAGCAACGCAAGGGACGGGAGAGGGTTGCCAAGTGAAGGATTATGGTTCTTCGTTCACGCCAAGGTTAAGTACTTAGTTCATCATACCCTCGGGAGCTCGGAGCGTAAAAACACCATCGACGGTGACCAGGTGCAAGACCAAGCTCAGGGGCGGCTGCAAAAAAAACACACACTTGGAGTGGTCGTTGCGCCGTAATTTGGTGATCGATGGCCTCGTAACGTACGAGGTCAAACTGTTGGATCTGTCTTTGCCGAGAACGATCGCACACCTTTGACAGAGATGAAGTTGGCCCCGCTCTCGTTGGCGATAGCTTTCGCTAGCAGGGTCTTACCACAACCAGGGGGCCCGTACAACAGCACGCCAGCCGGAATCGTCAGGCCCAGCTTCTCGAACCTCTACACAGCAGCAGCAGTGCGGATGTGCCCAAGAAAGCGCAAAACGTTTGGTGTGCGGCAGAAAACCACAGAAAAAAATCACCCGTATGCAGCAGATCGTGGGTGGGACAAGACGGCTGAATCCGCTGAGGGGGAAGGGAACTATTGTCATGGTATTTCCTACCTTCGGCATTGCAAAATAGCCATCTACTTCATATTTATCGTACATCGTGCAAGATAGGCAAAACTACCAAGCAGACGTCCTCTGAGCGCGACGCTTCTTCCTTTTCTCGAGGTTGGGAATCGATTGAAACAAGAGCGACAACGTTGCGCAAAAGGGCTTCCTCCCAAACACTCCTTTCCAGTATGCCTCCTCATGATTGCATCTTTGAAAACCGAAGACCCCAAACTCCACTACTCTTCTACACCGGGCTCAGGCTGGGCCTCCTGTGCGAGGGGTCTCGACCTCGAGATCAATACCAGCAGGAGCTATCATGAAGCTATCGCGTGCGATGGGCTAGCCCTACAAAAACTGCTGGGGGTGAGTGTACTCGATGGTGTTCTGCGCATGATCTTCGGTCCCTACGCCCAACACTGGACCCACACCGAACATTTCTCATTCCTCAACACGGTCACCCATGGGAGCTGCTGGTGGTTACGCTGTTGCACGCTTGAGAGCGCGTCGTGGCAGGTCAAAACGATCGCTTGACTGTTTAGGTTTCAGTTGGTTCAAGTTCCAGTGCGAAACCGATGTTGGTCGCTCATACGCACCGAACACCCGCTCGCTGCGCTCTTCCAACCGGTAGCTTACCGGTGTGTGTACGAATGGTCGGAGATTCGCTCAATGAAGCGGGAAAACGTCCACGATAGACAAGACGGGGGGGCATACACGGCGCATCGACTCATGGGAGCTCTTGCTCACCTCCGGGTATGCTATAGGTTCCAAGATGGAGAGGCCGAGCTCCTCGCGGACGGAAGCTAGAGCACCGACATCGCTCCATGAAACGCCAGGCACGGTAGCGAAACCCTCCCTCTTCGCCGATGGCTGGACCTGTGATGCGTTGTAGTTGTGTTTCGCAAATAGATTCCAGTGCCGAGTGTTGTGTTGTGGGTATCAGTCATCACATCTAGAACTCTTGTAGATACCTAAGTGGCGCGAGAGGGTCCACTTTGCAACAACAGAGCTGTACGTCGTGCACGACACAGAAAATACAAGATGGAGAAACCACAAGGCGACATCATCAGAACCCGGTGGGTGCTGAATCACCTTCTTCACGGCCGTCAAAAAGTCCTCCATCGTGACACAGAAAGCACAAGATGAAAAAAGCACAAGGCGACATCATCAGAACCCGGTGTGTGCTGAGTCACCTTCTTCACGGCCGTCAAAAAGTCCTCCATCGTGACGCTGAGTGGTGCGAGCTGGGCGGCGGACAGCGGCCCCGTGAGGAAGCCCCCCACCGCCCCCGCCGCATCCTCCGCGCCTGCACCAACGACCTCCGCCGTCTTTTTGCCTTGCTGCACCGCTGTCGAAGACGCCGGCGACGTAGTAAGGGATCCGCTCGCGTCGCCCACAACACTATCCAGGGATGGTTCTGCCGCCCCTGCTCCTGAAACCGAACCCGAGTCCTCCGGGTGTGCTGGCGCGACTGTCGCGTCCTGCCCCCCGCGTGGTTTGCCCGTCGCTGCTGGTGGTGCTACACAGGGCGCAGTGCTGGGGGCGCCACCGTTGCCGTTGTCGTTGCTGCATGGGTCGCCGGTGATGGGAGGAGGTCTCGTGGCGCGGAGGCGGGTGAAGATGCGGTTGATCGCCACGACGGCGGCCTCCTTTGTGAGCGAGGACAGGTCGGCGCCGACGAAGCCGGGGGTCTTCTTGGCGATCTGCTGGAAGTCAACATCCCCTGCTAGGGTCATCTTCGACGCCATGACCTATTGTTGTCAGCGCATGGAAACCGTCCAGGGGACAAACGGTGTCACAAGAAGGCAATCCGATTCCCGAGTATGTAGGTGTCGACAGTGGAACTTGACGAGGCATGAAGAACAAATTAGCCAGAAAAAAAAACTGCGCAGTTGCTGAAAGTGGTTGGTGTTCGAAAAACGCCACCGCTCACAAAGAAAACCTAAATAAGAACACACATAGTATCTACGCGGGTTATCGCACCCCCTCCAGCCAGACCTTCAAACTCTCGATCACTCCACGACCGAGAGAGCATCACAGCCGAAAAGGAAGGGTTTTGGTTGACGTGCTGTATCGGCTGGATTTTGCACCCCCTTGTGTGCGGAAAATCTGTCCATTGGAGTCGGTTTAACGGGGGTTCCATCACTCGCGCAATGACGGTGCAGCCAACGACAGCGAGCTGCGCTTCTTACTGCTACTACTGCAACGGTATTTACTACCGCAACAACAGGATCATGTGGAACGTCGCTGCCTACACACCTCCAAGATGCGTGCACGCGCGGCGAGGTCCGGTACGCCCAGGCAGATCTCGCGGTCGAAGCGGCCGGCTCTCCTCAGCGCCGAGTCCAGGTCGTTAGGGCGGTTGGTCGCTCCGATCACCACCACGGGCTTTCCACCCGTGTTCTCGATCGTCAGCGAGTCCATGCACGTGAGCAGCTGCACGCGTACGAAGCAGGGTCGATCGGGTTGCCAAGAGAACGCATGGAATAGGAGACTGCTTTCAGATTCGAGTGAAAGAGCAAGGAGCATACATAATTCGTGTGGAAAGGAGTCCAGCGTACAATTGTGGACAAAACGTGAAAAAAAATCAGGGCTTCCTTCGTTAACAGTTTTTCATGTCGGTATCATTTCCCGCGTAACCAGAAACCACGGAACAATGCAATATTCTTTGGGCGTTAACTGGCCACCACGGCACAGTACAGTAATTTTTGGGCGGTGAACTGGCCACCACGGTAAATTCCGTACGGCAACTGGTCACCACGGTAATTTTCTTGTACGGTAACCAGACACCAGGGTAATGCACAGAAATGTGCATTTTGTACAGTGACTGGTCGCCACGGTATAAGTTGTACAGTTAACCACACCATGCTGAACGGCCAAAAAAAAAAAACAGATTCCCCCCCAAAAAAAACTCCAAGAAAAGAGATGACAGAAAAAGAGAGAATGGGACTCGAACCCTCCGTTTCCAGAGGTCTATGGGCGCAAGGACACATCTGTTTGTTGGCCTAGCGAGGCAGCGGTCGTTTTATTATGATCTCCAGCAATCCACTTAGTGTTTCTCTGCGTTAATTGGGATCTTATTGTTCTTACGGTAATTCCGCGGTAACACGGGAAAAGCGATATTTGCGCGGTAAACTTTTGTACGGTAATGGGAAAACTCAATTTGTTCGTTAACGGTTTGGGCGCTAACGGTAATTCTCATTGTTCACGGGATCACGGGAAACGGTAACTACCGTGGTTTTACCGCAGTAAAATTACCGCGGAGAAATTAACGAAGAAAGCCCTGAAAAAAATTGATAAGGAAGAGAAACAGCACAAGCACCCCCCGCCGGGTGTTCCCGCGTGTTCTGTACGTCGAGGGCTAGCTTCGCGTGGGGCCGATCACCGCCGATGAAACTTCAGAAAACAACGATCACGACAACCAACCGCTTGCAGCAGAACAGTGCGACACATTTGCGCCCGGCCCAAAACAAACACGAACAGCGGACGGAGATAAACAGAGGAAGCCATCACCACGCACCTGTGCCACGATCCGCTTTTCCATTCCCCTTGAAGATGTCTCCCTCTTAGGCGTGATGGCATCCACCTCGTCCATGAACACGATGCAGGGGGCGTTCTCGATCGCAGCTCGAAACAGCTCCCGAACCTGCAATAAATATTCGATCGAGTGAAAACAAGTCGTGACGTGCACCTTCCCGCTGTCGCTGGTTTACCACACAGGGACCGCGAAACACAGATGGCGCGGCCTGCGCTCATCCCGCCCGTGTGCCGCTGCTGCTCTCCCTGCTGCCCCTTCCCACGGATAGTACCAAAAGATATGGCGACAGCGGACCCCAACATGGTTTGTCACGCTCTCAATTGTTGGACACACCATTCTTATCCCCCCGTCGCTATCACCTTTTGCTCGGACTCCCCTGACATGCCGCTGACGATCTCCGGTGCTGATATCCTGAGGAAAGCCACGTCCAGCTCCCCAGCTATGGCGTTCGCCAGTAATGTCTTGCCGCAGCCCGGTGGGCCATGCAAAAGGATTCCTCTGGGCTGCAGTACAGACACATCGATGCAGGTACCCAAGATTGGAAAACTACCAAGCGACAACGTGACTTCAAACGTTTGGTCCATACACAAAGAATGCAGTGAGCAGAACGAAAACGACGTCACGCAAAAAAATCGCAACACGTGACCGTGCTACTACCTACATTGGCTGCAGGCACAACAGCCTCCAGCAGTAGCGGTGTAGAGTTAGCCAAAGATAGAAAAGGGCAAAGAACGCCCTACAGCGCGCTTGCCGCACTAAAAAACATGACCGTAAAGGCCAGAGAGAAAAAAAAACGACACCAACACGCCATCATGTGCAGAATGATTTGTGCGTCGTTTCTTCTCACCGGCTCGATCCCAAGATGTGCGTACACTTCCGGGTGGACTAGAGGGTACTCGATTAGCTCCCGCACCTCCTGGAGAATTTCTGAGATCCCGCCTAGGTCATCGTACCTGAAGTGTCATGGCACCGGAGAGAGGCAATGCATCGGGTTTTATACGCGTCACCAAACCGGTGTATCTGTGCCTTGCCACCTTGCATATTGCTTCTGATTCGTTTTGTTTTCAAGTCTTAATAGCTCATAACAAGTGTTTTTACCGCTGTGTGATTTTCTGCACCATCCGCCATGACCTTCGTCCTGCGGGCGTATGCATGGGACGACAAGCTGTTTTGTATGCATGGGACAAGTTTTGTTGCGGCTACCAAAAGGTTGCCCCTGTGCTACACGAGTACCTCGCGGACGGGCGCTCCACTACCAACCCTGCTGCTGCCGCTGCCCCACCACCACCTCCGCCCCCTCCTGCTGCCGCAGAAGGTGCCGCTCTTGACGACGCCGTCGGTCCCCCCGGTCGGGGTCGCTTGGAGCGTTTCTTCTCGCCCTTGATTGAGCCGCCGCCCTCTTGATCCTTCCCGTCGACAGGAGAAGAATTGGACAACCCCTGCCTGCTCGAAGCTCCGTTGGTGCGGTACCCGGCTGCGACGGACTGGTTGAGGAGGTTGTGCGTACGGCCCTGCATGCCTGCCTCGGCCTCTCTGGCAGCGAGCTCGTCCTCGCTCAGGTCCTGATCGAAACAGAACGATTTCACCAAAAATAAAAGTCAAAATTAAAATAAAAAGTCCGCATCAAGCTCACTCACGCCACGCGCACTGCTTACTACATGCTGGTCCCACTTGAGATACAAGAACTCAACCATTACCGGCGACTGATTCGAGTACACGGGTAGGGCACTACTGCCTCCAAACCGTGCGAAGGCCCCGAACCGGAGGATCACGGCATACCTCGTGGTCGCTCTTGGTGTTATGCTCGGTGGTGTCTCCACCTCCCTCGCGAGCTCTCCGCTTCTTCCTCTGCCTGCCCACAACGCTGCTACCGGTGGTCTCTTCGCGAGGGGAGGAGAGCTGATGCTGGTGCCGGTGCTGATTTTGTTGGAGTCCGACTGCCTCTACCCCGCCGCCCTCCGGCATCCTTGAGCGCTTCTTTGTGTCGCGGGGCGGCGTCGGGCTGCCCTCGAGGCACTTGCGCAAGGCCTTTCCCACCGATTTTCGCAGCGGCCCCTGCGCGGAAAGCAACCGCGCATGCACCATCGTTTGGGGTCGTGGGATGGCGACGTGAGACAGGGCGTTGGTGCCATGCATAGGTCGAGACCAGTACCAGCTTCGGCTCCGAAGGCAACGAGCAGTGCCATTCGAGGACTAAACGGTGTTACCCCCACCACCCCTCTACGTGTGAGCATTCTTCTACCCACATTAGAGTGTGATGTGTGGATAGAAGGCAAGCAGAGCGTTTGCCATGACAGTGTGCGGGATCTTTGAGGGTTTTGTCGGCCAGCAAATCTTGTATCTGTGGCAAACAATATGCTGTATGCAATTATGTACATAGAACCCACACGTCAAACCTGAGCACGCGGACTTCATTCTCAGGGATAACAGGAGGACATTGGGAGATGGCGTCTCTCACAGTCGCTCGGCGGAGCAGCAGCCTTGAGAAATCGGTAGGGGAAACAACAGTACAAGTCACCTACGGCTTGCCTAGAGCCAAAGTCCTCGGTGCGCCTGAACTCGGCATCGTCGGACCTGTTCGGCATCGTGGGACCCAGACTGCAGGCCCAGACACACGCGTACAACTACTTTGTTCCAGACATTTTCTTCACTTGCAGTGGTGGGGCCCGGTCCAGCGACCCCCTGTTCAACGATGTCCTGGACATGTAGCGACTACAAAACCGAGTGACACCACTGCATCCCGACTAGTAGCCGCAATACCGGCATTAGTGACTGGCCCTGAATAGCGACCATATTCCCTGCTGACAAAGCACTAGATATTACTGTAATGTTAGGGCTAAACCACCACAACTGCCTGCAACCAAGACATAAGTCTCTCGGCTCGAACTGGATTAATTTGAATTTTGCAGCTACCAGCATTGTTTCCCGACACTACAATACTCTCTCCAATGAATATTTTAAATCAAAATTGGCACTGATCTACATGTTGTTGTGATTGGCTCAATTCGACATCCGCCGTATCTATCTGTGTTGCTTAGCGGAGGCAGCCTTGACGCCTTGACTGACTGGTGGTACAAGGGCGGCGGAAATAGTGAGAATATGGACATTTGAAGCATGCAACGCGTACAAACCTGTGGCTTGCGGACGTACTCCTTGAACTTATCCAACAGATAGTCCAGTGCAGCATCCTCTGTCGGCAGGCTTCCGCGCTCCTGTTGCTCAGTCACGAAACGCTTCAGGCGAAACAACAGCTTCGTATCCACGAAATAGTCGCTGTTGTTGGCTGTTCTTCCAGCGCCAGGACCACCACCAGGTGATGACACACCGTTCCGCGACATAACTGCGCAAGTGTGAGTGGAAGCGCTCGTCCTGGTTGTAAAGGCAAGGACTGGCACAAGCGTAGCACCTCGGAGCTAGAGCTACTACGTTGACGGCTCCGCCCCTACTCCGTACTGCCCCCGGTGCTGTGCCTATGGGCGGTATTTCGGTAATTCATGTGAGCATCGGAGATTCGGAGTTTACACCCGCGGAGGCTTTGTCTCTCTTGGTTCTTTTGAATTGTGTCCCCGGTCCCTATCCCCTTGTGGCGGCTCTCTTGCCGCTCTCTCTGACCCTGACAGTGGGGACAAGAACACCTCGCGTGGGCCTCTCTTATCCAGAACGGTAAGCCCAGAATCAGCACCCTTCCCACCCAGTTAGTTTGATGTCTCGGTTTGTTGTGCAGTGCGTCTCCGGGCTCCCTGGCTCTCTCTGGTCCAAAAATCTCTGTACAGATCTACGGAAATTCGAGTGTGTGCTGTGGGATCGCGCGAAAGACCACAGAGAGGCAAGAAGGATAGGAGAGAGACACCTCGCGTGATCCCTACACGCCCACCGCACCCAGAGACAAGAACGTGCTGAATGTGCTAGAGTGGAACAATCCTGCCGGATCGCGGTAGCCATGCAATGTTAATGTTCAATCTTGGTTTTTTCCTTCCATTCGCAACTCTCGTGATACTCATGTTCCGCATGTACTCTCTTGGCGAGGGCCCACACACTACATGATGTGCCTTGCGTTCCCTTCTCCAACGAGGACGTTAGTGATGGCCACGGTGACTTGCCTTCACAAATATGCACCCCTTGAAGTGAACTACGGACTGCGTGTGGGGTTAGATTTCGCCAACGGCGGACATGCATCCAGGCTTCCTCTTGATCGCCCGCTTTCCTCGTGCGGACCGCGACACGCGTACACAGCTGCATCAGTCCAATTTTCCCCATGGGCAAAGTTTGCGCTCTCGGTGTACAATATTCCGTGCGGTCTTCGGTCTAGAGCACCGTCTACCGAGCACCCCGTGTGCTTGAGGAGCTTGGCTGCGAATCGAAACCCTCCACAAAACTCTTCAAATTGTGAGCTGTATGTTACACACAATGGCAAGACTTTATTCTTTGTCGCGGGGAATTCACCTTCATGACCGGTTAACAAGTCCGGGTTGGGATGGCGGCGATAACCTCGATAAATTCGTTGATGGATGCGGCTTCATGTACGCATGCGGATTTGGCATCGTGCATACCCACTCTGAAACCATATCTCCCATCGCTAGTATACTAAGTAACTGTGAGGTAAATCTCGCGATTTCTTCGCATACTGTACCGTTTGCGTTTGGCGCAGGTTACTTTTTGTTGTTGTCTACTGCTCGTGTGTCAAGCCAGGAGCTCGGAGGACTTGTGCTGCTCAAGCAGTCAAGGGGCGCAGCTAAAGTGGGATCCGGGCTGTCTGGCACGGGGCAGTTTGGGTCTACTCCGCTGAGACGATACACTACCGGCAGCTACCATACAGAGCAGCAGCAGCAGCAGCAGCAGCGTAAGAGGGAAAAACATGGGCAAGAAGGGCAAGGGCACGAAGAAGGAGGAAAAGCCCAAGAAGGAACCCCTGTCATCCAGGGACAGACTCAAGGAAGCACGTGAGACACAAACAAGTCTGCTGTTCTCTAGGAAACGAGCGCCTCGCGGTTGGGGGGATTATTTTACGTTCTCGTTGTTGGCGCATGTTTTCGATTCGCTGAGTTGAAGTGGTGCACAGGGTGGCCATAGGGCACGCAGGTCCCCCCCCCACACGCCACCTCACTCTGTTTTGCCATTCGCTCGCTTTGTGCTGCTGTAGGGATGCCCTGCTTTTGCGGCACTGCTGTGCGTACGTGTGACGAAACGTAGACATTGAGTAGGCCAACACCACAACAACCGTCATGTTTCGCACTTATCGCACGTTGTACTCCCTCGTGCATCTGCTTGTTTCGTGCCGAACCGTCGCTCGTCCGTTTATCGATCGAATGGACCAATTCCCCTGCTGGGCAGTCGAGGCAACCAACGTGACCACCAGCAGCGCATCCGCTCCTCGCACAAGCTCCAGGTAGGCCAGACAACCATCATACATCGAGGCAACCGATTGTGAACCTTGCCAGATCGCCATTGCTGCAGTTGCAGTACAGGCGTTTGAGACACACATTGTCGCGCTTGAGAGAGCCGGGGATCTCGGCGAACCCCGCACGAATGAACCGACTCCTCTTGATAGTAAAATAAGTCAACGAGAGAGCAAGTGCGTGAGGGTGGGGTGTCTCCGTCTTCCCCAAGCAGTCGGTAACGGTGAAAGGGTGAGTGCCCGTTATTTAGTTGGCCGCTGCCCATCATAGGTAGACATACCAGCCAACAAGCCCAAACACATCAAGCGCGGATTTCAACACCCAGGAAGGAAGCAGGCACGTCGTCGTTAGACGCTGGGAACTGTTTTTGTAGTTGGATGGTCGTTTGAAACCGTTTCACAGCTCACGACCGAGCTCCTCTTTCCAACGTCCAAGGCGGAAAACCACACTAACTTTTCTTGTAGGTGATCGTTTGGCAACCGTACTGCTGTCCGTACAGGGTTTGATTCGTCGTTCCGTGGCCTGCTTGCCTTGGTCTGTGCTTTGTTTGTTCGATTTTCCTCTGGCATGAGCAGCAAGAAGTCTGACCGCAGCAGCAGCGTGGTCACCAAGATCGGATGCACGGAGAGTTTCAGATGGGACAACAGCGAGGCAAGTATACCGCGTGTAGAGATACAAACACCAGTGTTCGGGCACCGCGTGCAGCACCAAGTCTTAGTCTTTTAGCAAAGTGCGAGAACCCGAAGCACTGAAGATCCGCTGTTTTGCTCGGCCGTCTTCTCCAAATCGGCCATAACCTGGACTGGAACTTTGTGATCCTCTTGCAGACGGCGACTCCTTAAGAAGAAGAACACAGCAGTCGTTGGCAGCCAGAGTCGACAGATTGAGGTGTTTTTTTATTCCATCGCCGTTAGGGCATGTACAACTCGTAGGTAGACAGTAACACCCCGAGAATCCCTTCGACGCGAGTTTGCTTGAGATTTCCCCGGGGGGGATTTGCAACTGTGATGATGCGTCTGATTACCTGATTGCCTTTGAGTCCGCTTAGGGTGGATAGCTTTGACAGCCTATTTTGCTTTCTTTTTTTTTTTGCTCTTGTGATACGTCTGCGTTTCGTCTCTCTCGTCAGGAAGCCCCGGTGCTGCCGCCGATGCCAACGACGGTACACGTAGGAGGCCAAGAGGGACTGAGGATATTTGCGCTGTCCCACATGATGGTGGAGCGGAGTGTGCCTATCCTGTACAACAACATCCTTCGGCACGGGTGGAATAAATACTTCTCCTGGAGGTGAGTGACGCTACTGCTGTAACCGTTCCGTTGAAACCAGAATATTACAAGTTTTTTGGCGGCTTACGCCGCCACGCCCAATGGAGCGAGTCCCAAGGTACACGGGGACGGTACGTGTGGGGATCGTGGAAGGTTAAATGGAAGTTATGTGTCGTTGAGGATGCCCGTTTGACGTGCATGTCTGTCTGTCGTGTGACAACATGATAGATGATCGCTTCAGTCTTGCCTCCCATGATCATGTTATTGCCCATAAGATCTTTGAGTGTAAGATGAAGAGCTTCGACAGAAAAACGATGGCTCATTGGGATTTCGTCCCAAACAATAAGGTCACACTTCCGTAATACTTCTGCTCGTTGCGATTCAGCGGGGATATTGCACGTCGCACCGCTGACATTCTTTTCATCCAGTGGCAGTTTGAACATGGAGTGCGCAGTCCACCCCCCCCCAGGTAGTTGGAGACCTGCGATACCCGTACTCGCAACACAGAGCACTAATTTACTATGTGATCGTAGGTGGGCACATAGTACGCTCTCCGTGTATGTCTTTCCCGTTCCAGCAGGCGCGTCTTTCTTGAATACGTTAGACGAACCTGATGACACGCTGGTAACGACGCTATCGTAAACATGACGTTGCTCGGCGGTGAGGTTTGGGAGATGCTCGGCAACAAACATGCGCATTATCTCCGGATCAAACATGTGCTTGAAACGCAAGTACTCAGTGTCTAGATGGATTACGGCAGTCCAACGATTACGTTCGTGCGTCCATGGTGCTGTAACCCGAGATTGATTTCGCGAAGGGCTGCGTTATCGGCATCGAGATCGGTCATGGACATGCGCAAATCTGCCGTGAATTCCTTGTTGAAATGCTCCCAAAGAAGTTCTGCAGGTGCGCCGTCAAGAATATTATGAGCGTAACAAATAGCTGGCGCAACTGTCTACCCGTGTTGAAAATAATGGGCTCCTCTAGGCATACTTTGTATTCTTCGTCGTGTTTGATTATACCCATGGCTCTAGCGGCGTCCTGAAAGGTGTCATACACAACGTCTTCGTGAGTTCGTAATTGCTGAAATGATCTTGCGGGCTTGTGGTGTAGAAGTAAGCGCAGGTAGAAAACGTCACCTTTATCAGAGGGGACATGGCCGACACACGTGCGACATGCTTTTCAGATGAACGTGGCGTAACAAAATTGCGGTATGTATCTCTATAGCATTTTGTACGCGCTTTCTCCTTCTTGACTATGTACATTTCGTTGTAGTCGAGATACGTAAGCATGTTGAATTCCGCTTGGTGCTGGGCGGAGTAGACGCAAAAATGTTGCGCGACGCCATACTCGAGTGCGCGAGAGAATGGTGTGGGATGGAGTGGGAGCTTGCGCGGACGGCGCGAGGGCGCGCGTGAGCGGGAGCGAAAACCCTAATATATAAGAAGATCTACCGAACCTCACCGCCCGTTGACCGAACGCCGATGGATTCCGGAAAAATATTCCGGAAAAAGATATTCATATGAGAAAAGATAAAGATATGTTATTCATATGAGAAAAGAGCCGCACACACGTGCAAAATATGTGTGACACACGTGTAAAAATTATAGGTATTATTGTGTGTGTGACAGAGGGAGATAGAGAGAATATGTGTGAGACACGTGTAAAAATTATAGGTATTATTGTGTGTGTGACAGAGGGAGATAGAGAGAATATGTGTGACACACGTGTAAAAATTATAGGTATTATTGTGTGTGTGACAGAGGGAGATAGAGAGAGACAGAAAGAGAGAGACAGGAAACAAATGAGAGAGGGAGAAGGCAGAGAAAGACACACAGACAGACACAGAGACGGAGAGAGAATCACAGATACAGACAGAGAGAGAAACGGGAAAAAATAAATATACCTGGTACCTTAATAATAAAGTTGTACCGCCCATTCGGACTCTGGTTCCGATTCTAATTCCGAGAGAGGAGAGAGAGAAAAAGCGCCGAAGAGAGAGAGAGAGAGAGAGCGTCTCTCACGACTCGACGGACGGCGAGACAGCGAGACCGGTAGAGAAAAAAGAAGGCAGAGACGAACGGAATGGCATTGGAGAGGACGATAGAGCACATCGGACCGAAGGAACTGCGCTCCGAGCGTCAAAATTGCGAAAACTGCAAAATGCGAAATGCTTGCCTGTCAGCGCTCGAACGGTCCGGACTGCACTCTGAAACCAAGTGAATAAGCGTGGTGGCCTGAGAGCGCTCGAGAGAGCGTTTCCCGGCCCGGAGAAAATGCTGCGATTCTACGAAAAAAATAAATGAAATAATTGTTAATACTCGCATTTGAGTTCCACTCACCCCCATCATTCGATGGTATTGTTGTCCACTTTGTTTCGTTTTGTTTCAACACCGCTCTCGTCCAAATGCTGATTTGTCCCCCACAGCATGATGCGTTCCGGGTTGGCTCGGAAAGCGGTGGAGAGCTGAACTCTACGACGGTGTTTGTAGCCTGCGGCAACCGGGTCATGTACAGACTGTTTGTGAGCCAGAACGAAGCCTCAGATCGTTTCGATGCTGTCGAGCCTCGTAGTGCCTTAGGAAGGTGCAAGTGGGGAGAGATTTCTCGCAAGGGTTCACGGAAGGGGATTTTGTTATTTGTGTGTGTGCTTTCATACCGTCATCTGTTGTATCGTTTATTTTCTCCTTCGTTTGTGCCTCGTGTTTGGTTTTTGAAGGTGCGGAACAAATGCGTTGACGAAGAGCGCCATGAAGAGCAAGACCCTCAAGGACGGCCTCTCGGCACCGCTGGTGATCGCGTTCATGGTTTCGGTCTGGATCCACGCGGAGGCACAAGCAAAGGGCAGCTCCAGGATGGACGCTGCGGAAAACGGGAACCCGCTGCACATCGTGGTCATTGGCGCGACGGCTGTCAACGAGGAGGTACAACATGTTTTTCTTTTGCGGAGTAAATTGCTGCGAAGTATGAGAGGTAGGTGTTTTGAGCTCAATCTGAAACTTACGTTTTGGGCGCCTCACAGAGAAACGGGGTGTTTTGGGCAACTCTCACCTTGAGACGATTTCGGCTCGCCCGCGCACGGAGCCCGATCGGCCCTCTCGATTCGCGGCGCCGACAGGGACCGCTATCTCGGTCACGACTCTTCTGTTGCGGGCTGTAACCCCCCGCTTGCACCCGCATCTATCGTATGTACTGTCACTTTTCGCGACGCTGATGGACGACGAGACACTGCTGTATTTTGACTCCGAAACCTACAGTCCAGTCTATCCTATGTACTGTGGGCCTTTTATTGCGTAGAGAGCTGTGTCCAAGCATCATCACCCTTCTGTGCTGTATGTCTTTCCATCCACACCCATTCTCACACCCCCGACGCACACGGCGACTGATAGTCACGCCCATGAGCCGTGGTGTAGCCGTGGGGACTTTCAAATCGCCACCGGCAACATGCGGGCAAACGCCTGCTATTTCAAAATTTTGAAAAACACACACAACAACTTGCCGGCGGAAATGGTTTATTAGTTATTGTGTACTTCTTGAACACATGGAACACATGTACGCTACTGTACCTTCCACCTGACATACTACACACTTTTATTACTCTCACCCTCTGCGAAGACGCGGGCGGCTATTCCCTCCAACAGAGGACGGGGGGCGCGAAGCCCCCCGGGTGTGGACTTTGTACTCCTGTACAAGTGATGCAAGGTGGAAATATAAGCAGGGAGCAGCACCAAGCGACAGCTGGCTACCAGTTGCTGTGTGAAGTTTCCCAAGCTGAACAACTCACACAGCTGACGTGTTGTTGACTCGAAGAGCTCAGTGAACCTCAGTAACCAAAAAACAAAAAATCCAAATCTACATACAGTCTCATCACCGCCTGTTGCTGCTGCTGTTACTTCGCCGGTCGCCTCTCGGGTCTATGTAGTGCTTAACCTCGTAAACTTACTAATAGCAGCAGTCTTTGAGTTCGATCTCTCTCTCTTTCTGAATAACACTTGTGCAATTTGCGGTGGGAAACGATTAATTCGTGAGTTCCACGTTTGACCTCTCTCTGTCTCTGTCTGTTTGTCTGTCTGTCTGTCTGTCTGTCTGTCTCTCTCTCTCTCTCTCTCTCTCTCTCTCTCTCCCTCTTTCTCTGTGTGTGTGTGTGTGTGTGCTTTCAAGAAAATCCTGAGAGAGACCAACTACTGGGACGAGCTGTCCAACTTTTTCAGCGGGCGGGAGTTGCACCTGTACCTGACAGGCCCCGAGATGAGCGGCAAGGACGGCGTGTTCCACACGAAGCCCGGCCGGGAGGAAGGACAAGCTGACGTGAGGACGGGGAGGTTTGAGCACGGTTCCGAGAATGGTTTGGTTCCAGCCAGTCAATACTTGGAGCTTGCTGAGGATGATTTGGTTTCAGTCATATGAGCTTGCTTACCCAGCACAGCCCCACAGCATAGAGCCACCTGGTATCATGTGCCGCGACGTTGCAAAGTACGTTATGTAAAAACGTTAAGATATGTTGTGCAGTGTTCTTCTGTCCAGGAGGGCTGCGCGTTCGAACGGCACCGGTCATCAAGAATGTCCGGTTTCTCGATCTTGTCTGGAGTCGTGAAGCCCTGACTGATTGCTGCCCCCGAGCAGTTGCACTGTGGTTGGTCGTGTTTCGTGCGGGCGGCGAGGATTGCGTAGTAGAAGTTGCTCAAAAGTGGGAAGGGGTGAGCACCGAAGAAGCAGGCAACCGCCTGACGAAGCCGCCGGTACGAGTACGTGCAATGTTTTTTTTTCTATTTTTTCTGTCGACGTGCTGAGCGGATGACGGAACTTTTTCACTGGCGGCGCCCCCCCCCCTCACCCACATAGAAGTTATTATTATGCAACAAGCAACAGCCATCGTGCGATGGGATTGCTTTGCTGTCCAGGGCCCGAGGATGAGGGTGGAGTGCTGGAAGGCTAACGGAGTGGACTTCTTCCTGCAGAAGTAAGTCACTATGGTGCTTCTGCTGATGGACTCGGCCCCTGTTGTTGTTCGCCATGGCTGTGACCGCGGGGCGGCCTGTGATTTGCGAACCAAATGTTGACCCTGTTCAGTGGCGTACCGGGTTCTGAAGAGCGCTGTGTGTCTTGCAGCTGGTCCGCTGCGAAGAAGAAGACGGAGAGCTGGGTCACCACGCCTACGTATGCTACAATTGCTCATGTTAGTTGTGTCTGGTCGAATTAGAAAGATCGTGATTGTTTGATACTTCTAGCACCTTGTCGAATACCTCTCTCGTTTCGTTGGTTGTGTCTCCTTCTTTTTGTGTCAGAGGCCGGTTGGCGACGTTTCGGAAGGAGGATACGGTGGTGGTGGGCCTGAACTGCGGCTTCGGGATGGCGGGGCACCACGTCATTAAAAACCAGTCTCCCAAGCAGGCGCTACCGTCAAATGAAGGTGACCTACGCTTTCAATCACCCTATGGTACGTGAAGTTCGACCCAACCGGATCAAAGAGAGCCACATCCATTCATCTCGGTACTATCTCACATGCCGCAACAAACCGACCTGACCAGAAGTTGTCTAACCATTAGTACTGGTATCATTTTGTGGCCGTACCTCTTCTACGCACACCGCGTATTTCACAATTCTACCGCCCGCAGAACATCACACCCGTTCCCCAATAGTAAAAAAAGGCACGACTTGATCGCGGGCTGTTGATCTAGTTTGGCGTACTGTTGCTGGAGCTATCAGTGCCAGTGTTAGAGTTGGCGGCAACAAAAAAGTTTCAACTCTCTACACCGTTTTCCCGACTGACCGTTACTCCCTGCTTGTGCCCTTCCGCGCCCCCCCCTGGACGATTTCTTTGCCGACAGTCCTGTGGAAATGGATCCCCACGCTGTACTTCTTCGCGGCGCTCGACTTACCCCTCATGATTACGGCCTCCTCCCTGGCAGGTGCTTGATTTCCTTCCTTCCTTTCGGTTGTATCTCTTTGTTCTGTTTCGTCTTTGTCGATTACAACCGGAGTGCTTGGGTCCATGCTCGTTCACGCTATTATGTTGGGAATAATTGTATAAATGTACCCTCTCCCTCTTGTTTCTTGCACTTCGTCGAGTGTCAAGATGTCCCACTTACCAATATTGGAGTGTTGTCAAGTGTTGCCATTCTGTCGCCTAGATGCCCGAACTTCAAGTGTGTGGTTGGTATTCTGATGTGATGCTTCGGAATACTCCGTGCTTACTTTTGCGCGGGCTCGCCAATTCCTCGCTGCGACGACCAAACACAGAACAAACGCGTGTGGTACCTCCGCTACCAGAGGCTCGTGTGTTCTTTCGGTTTGTGCCCTCGCATTGTTTGTTGGTATTAAAGGACTCCACCGCCAGCACTGTTGGTTCCGTGTTGGAAGCAACTTTGATGCCGCTTACCCGGCTCCCGTCGCGGAGTTCTCACTGCAGTAGGGAAATACATCATATGTGTTCAATTGTTGATGGTGTCGTTAATGCCAATAGGAGAGGGGTTGCTCTTCGAAATTATTCGTGGTTTTAATGGTAAAACTTCTATGACACGCGAAAGACGAATACCCCCCCCCACCCCCCTCCCCGGTGTTTGCCATCGGGATTGGGTTTTCGTCGCTTGGCAACAACGTTGTAAAACAAGCCGATCACTTCGTGAACTCGGCAACCAGGTTAACGTTTTTTTTTACCTCTGTTTTTTTTTTTGCGGTAACCATGAATGGTGGTCGAGTAGATAATGTTGTGCGGGGTCGAGAACCCTCACTCCGCGCAAGGGGGATAATCGCACCACGTTGTGTTAAAATGGTGAAGCATCCTCGAGGCAGTTACACAGTGCTTACAACGGTCTCTGGAAGTGAAAGCACCAGAAAATAAGCTAAGTCATACGCAGCTGTCATCCGTACGCAAGGAAGTAAGCACAAGATGCCGAACACCCTTAGCAGGATGCAGCTCACCCTTCATGCGACTCGCCGAATACCTCACGGCGCTTCACGCTTGGTGATGTGAGAGCCTGGTCCAGTGAGAACCCGGCGTGCTCCGTCCCGGCTTTGTAGGGATGCGAGGTCAATAGTCTAACGACTACGGCATGCACGACTATGAGTACCCCCCCCCCCCCCCCCCCCCCCCCCCCCGG